>JABJVR010002928.1:0-12559 GCA_025773905.1 Chitala chitala | reverse complement strand
AAGGTGGGGTTAGGTGGACGCAGGTGGACAGTTAGGCGTGGAAGAAGGAGGGACCAGAAAAGGTGGGGTTAGGTGGACGCAGGTGGACAGTTAGGTGTGGAAGAAGGAGGGACCAAAAGGAAAAAGTTAACTATATATGTGCGAGTATATGTGAATGAGGTAAGGACAGTTAAAAAAAAAAGGATCAAAATTATGTTGTTGGCACCACAGGAGAAGGCAGAGGAGGAACACAGAAAGGTAGGGAGGGAAAAAATGAAAAAATAAAAGAATATATGTTTAGATAAACCAAAACCTCGATGGAGGGGGCGAGCGAGGGTATCACAAGGGGGGAGGAGGGTCGAGCGTTGGGAAAAATCACGGATGGAGGAAAGGCTGTGAGACACAGCCAAGGAGGGACGCAAGGAGAGAGGGAGAAATGATGGGCAGGGAGGGAGACAGGTGGGGAGAAAAACAGGAAGCAGCCGTCTCTAAATTAACAGAAAAGAAGGGAAAATGGCAGGCTGGGGGACGAGAGGCCTGACAGAACATTAGGAGGAGGGTGGGGCTTCCTTTGGAAGACCTGCAATAAAAACAAGGGAAGCCAAATCAAAAATCCAGGTGACTAACCACTTGTATTAAAGCACATACGACTTTTCTAACACACGTCCATCTGTGCTGAGGCAGGTTTTTTTAGTGGATACTATTGAGCCAGACAACATGAACACTAAGCCACGTGTAAGTCAAACAACCACAACAGACAACTGAGGCTATAGCTTCTCTGTGGAAACCTACTTGGACTGGAAGGTTAATTGGTAAGGATGCAGCTGGCATAGATTAGGCAGACTGGAGACTAACCCTGCCAGGCTGTTAATGGCGCATGGTCTGGGTGCCAGCCGGAGAGCTGGGCCACTTCATGCTGAGCCAAAGATCACAGACTCAGTGTTGAAGCACTAATTCACTTAAACATGCACAACTCGTGACGAGCCTAAGGACAGCGGACCCAGTATGCAAACGTCACAATATAGATTCACGGAGCCAAATTTTTGACCTTATCAAAATGGCAGAATGGAAAGTCCACTTAACAGATTTGGCAACCATTGTGGAAGAGATCAATTATCTCCACATATCAAGAACATAACAGCTTACCGTGTCTGGCCAAACCTAAAGTAATAAGGACAACTTGTGTTTGACTGCTACATGATTCGTTATCAAACATACAGAAACACATTATGAAGCCTTTCTTTTGCATATGTCTGTCTTATATGTGTATGTATGTGTATGCTTCAACAAGTACTACAAAAACATTTACATGGAACATACCAAAGTCAAAGACACATGCCGAGAACACATACAAGTTATATTTACTGCAATTAAACAAGAAAGATACCATGAAAAGCTCTCCGACAAACTAAAAGCACAAAAGTTACTGTGTTCAGGCTTACAAATTTCTTAATCATTATAATAAGTCTGGTCATATATGCATTTCAAATATTCATACTGCTTCAACAAAGGGCAGACATTTTATAATTTTTTCTGTCTTTATTATATCTGTAAAATCATGATATTTATCTGTTTATAAAATGCAGCTCTTATCTAACAGGTTAACATTTATAGAGGGGATATTTTCTATATTAGTTTGGACCAGTTCAGGTTCTACAAGAATTTCTACAAGCAGTTTGAAATGCTACCAGGTTCACGCAATCAAAACAAGAAGACAAGAACATCTGCTGACCTGCTTGATGTCTGTTCAGATGAGTGCAGGAGAGACACTTGAAAACCTGAATCTTAATGGAGTGAAAAAGTAAGAGGGGCAGGGGTACAGAGCAGGAGAGAGTGAGAGGGACAGAGAAAGCGAGGGGGGGGGGTGAGAGAGAGAGAGAGAGAGAGAGAGAGAGAGAGAGAGAGAGAGAGAGAGAGAGAGGGGGCGAGTGCAGAGGTAAGAGGACCGGGCAAGAGATTATGTATTGGAAATGGCACACACACACGCACAAACGTCTGTGTCCAGCGCTGCACGTTTGTGTGCTTACGTCAGGGTGGGCAAGTGTGTTGCCTGTGTGGCTGTCGGAATGTGTGTGTGTGTGTGTGTGTACGGGGGGAAGGGGGTTGCGTACATTTTAGTGCTGGGTGGGTGACATGCTGTATCTGTCCATCTGCATGTATATGTATCTGTGTTAGTCCGTCCGTTAGTCCGTTGTGTGTGTTCGTGTGTGTATGCGGTCGTTCTATTTCTGACACACACCTGTTAATGACATTACAAGTTATTTAGTGGGAGAGAGGGCAGGGGGCGCCCTGAACTGTTTATATTGGGAGGAATGGATGGGGGGCTGGGTTCCCATGGTAACTGTCAGTGTTTTGTTAATCAGGCAGTGTAGGTAGGGGGGTGGCGTTGAAGAAGGCAGGCTGCAGTATTGTACAGTGAAGGAGGGACAGGCAAGATTTATTCACCGTTGAGCTAAAGGTAGAAAAGGGGACAGACACTTTGGCTCTTTGGTATTTATCCCCTGCAATAGTATCGCAAGTCCAGCCGTCACCACAGACAGAGCAGGGACCAGCACTTTAGGGTAAATATAGAAATAATATAAACAAGAAATATACAGCCTGTGCATAAACAAGGATTGAGTTGCAGAAAAGGAGGGTGTTGTTTGAGGCCCTGGCTATCTGCATCTTTAAGCTTGTCATGTCACTGCACTGTACACTGCAGTGCCAGGACCACACGTCACTGGTGCTCTGATGTTATGTTACTGCACTTTACACTGCAGTGCCAGGACCACACGTCACTGGTTCTCTGATGTCATGTTACTGCACTTTACACTGCAGTGCTGGGACCACATGTCACTGGTGCTCTGATGTCATGTTACTGCACTTTACACTGCAGTGCTGGGACCACATGTCACTGGTGCTCTGATGTTATGTCACTGTGCTGTACACTGCACTGCCTGCACCACACGTCACTGGTGCGTTGATGTCATGTCACTGTGCTGTACACTGCAGTGCCGGGACCACATGTCACTGGTGCTCTGTGTCCGTTTATGTGTCACTTTCACTATATCACTGTTTTATTTCCTCTACCCCCATCCATACACATATACCCTCCACAGTGAGAGATAAATATCAATGAGACAGACCTCTGCAGTGTTCTTTTATGTGTGTAGAATAGATATCACTCTGCTGCAGTGTTCTGCAATGGCCACAAGATGGCAGTACCAGGACTGAAGCTGGTTCTTTACACAAACTGAAAATCTTGTCAAGGGAATATGGAATCATTTTAGACTGGAACATGGATTACTTTTTTTCTTAAAGGGTCCTTTATTGAACCGCTGCACTGGTTATACCATATTCTCTATAAACTCATTTGAAAAAGAAAAACTTATCGTGTCTGAGGAAATCTTCAAGTATGGACGTCTGTTGGGTTTTGGGCTACTGTTTCAGTCTGCTCTGGACTAACATCTGAAATAGTAGGTGAAGAGATATACATCTAAACAAGTCATAAAGCAATTATGACCTGAAATTGAACAAAAATTCACTGAACTGAAAGCTTTAAAACAGTAAGGATGATGGATTATGGGTGATTTTTACAGTATAAGCATTATGTAACCAATCAGACTGATCAGAATCAGAATTAATTATGGAGTGCCTTATGTAATCAACTATAATGTGTATGCTATACTTTATATGAAATAATTAAAGAAGCTGCACAATCTCTGTTATTTAGGCCTTCAGTAATCGGTGTGTATTGGCACCGTCAAATGGTCATGTTATTATTTTTTATTTTCAGCAGGTAAACTTGTGCCATCAGTATTTCTGAAACTCAGGGAAAAGTGCTGACGAAGAAATATTGGTGGTGAGGGGGGTGCAAAGGACAAAGAAAATGATTGGTTGAAAATGGGCTTGTATTATGATTAGACAGGTACAATTCTCAGGCACTGTATAAAAGAAGGTACACTGCCTTGTACTTTGTAATTTTTTGCCTTAGAATAAAGCTTTGACAAAGAAAACAGAAGCTCTTGTCTCTTAGCTGTTTGTTTGGGACCTTGGGAGACCACGACAGGATGAGCGGCCCTGTTCTGAACCCTGTGTTTGTCAGAATAACTTCATATTTAAATAAAGCTTTAAATATTCTCGTGAATCTGAAGATGCCAAGTATGAGATCTTGTAAAGTACTGTACATATCTAGTCAGTGGGAGCGTTCCACCACTCTGGGGAAAATTACGCCTTCTCTTAAAGAAAATACCACATAGAAACTGACAGCAACGGTCAGGAGATTTGAAAATGTGCTCCAAACCCTCCTTAACTCCAGCATTTAAGGGGATAGATGACTGCTTAACGCAGCTGACTTTTGATTTGGTTCACTGTCAGAACTTGTGAAGTTGTAGAGCAAGATGCAAAATCTGTTAAAAAGAAAACATGTCGTGTTAAAAGAAATCTGAAGTTTTGCCAATAGAAATAGTGTAGATAAGTTTTGCAAGTGCAGAGTGATCAAGGGGACATCGTGTTTGAAGTTGACTATTTATGACCATATAATCCAGGAGCATTAGATGCTCAGACATCACCAATGGTATGAGGGAACAGCAGATGAGTAACCAAATCCAAGGTCAGGACCAGTAAGCAAAGCCCAAATAGAGTACTAACCCCCAGTTACCAGAACAGGAGTTCTGTTAGCTACCCTGAGCGGAAGTCTTGGGTCTTTAGCTCAGTGGGGTAATCCTCTCATTTTATAACTTTGTGCACACTATAGCTGTGTGAATTTGAACCCTGGCAAAGCCACTTGCCCTGTTACACAGAGCCACGTGTGACCGGATGGAGAAATCGCTACAGACATCTTATTCCTTTACTTAAAAATTGGATGACTGTAGTAATACAAAATTAACTAAAAAGAAAAAAGGAAAAGGCAGACGAACAAGTCCCTGTGAGAAAACAGGTTTAACAGGTGTGTAGGCCTAACTGCTGAAAAGACACAAAAGCACTACAAAACTGAGAAAATTAGGAGACTGACTCAGCTTTTAAATAAAGAGTGAGCCCAGTCTTTGGAGATAAACGGAGGGCACGCCACCACCCTTTTGCTCCTTTAAGAAAAAGAAAAACCTGTTAAAAAATAGACAAGCTGGAAAAAATATTGAACTTGTCATGCTGAATATTGTGTTTGCTTTGTGATTCTCGGTTTCTGTTCCACATGCTAGCTCTGTGTCTATCAACGGCATCATGACAGTTCAGTGGTCCCTCGTCAAACCTGCCAGCTCTTAGTGTACTCCACAGGTTGTGTATGTGCATGTTATGTTTCACTGCTCTAAGGGCCAGTTTTCCTTCTCGAGGCACCATATGTGACTGAGCTAACTTTTGTCTAAACTGCTAACCTGAACACATGAACCACAAGACTTCAGAAGCAGGTCTGATGAGAGTTTCCTTTTCTTTCTTAGCTCAGTCAGGCGTTTTGTCCACTGAGCTCTTTGCTTTTTGTTTGACATCCTGGAACCATGTAACATAATCAAAATGAAACCTTTCTCTGTCCACATCAGTGCATCACCATGGTTACCAGGTCTAAACTAATGAAAAAAGTCAGTCTCAGTCATTTAAATATATTTCTGATTCCAAATTTTATCTGCACAGGTTCGTACCCCCATGCAGGAAATGGCACATTCACGTCGATCAAAAACGCAAGTAATGTTCGACTTTTTTCTCTACCGTTTGATTGCAATAGGTGTATTAAAGTGACATTCACAACCTGGTCTTCCTTTCTTTCCTGGGCCACAGAGCTCAGAAGCAGGTGTGTTTAGTTTAGCCTCTAACTGGAGGATGAGGTAGCTTTGCTGCTTTACAGCATCAGTGTCACTTACTTCTGTCTGCTGGCAGGACTGTGACTACGTTTGTTTATATGAAGACAGATATCCTCAGAACCTCATGGATTCTGAGGTCTCTAAAAAAGAGGAGGTCTCTCATGGAGGAGGTCTAAAAAAAAACCTCATAATATCCCACTATTATAGTAAAACATGCAAATCTGACAGTTCCACAGAAACACAATATATAATTCCTCAGTTCATATTCACATGACATCACATCTAACTTTTGTGGCTGCTGGCTAAAATAACTTGTCAGTAACGTTCTCAGTAGTGACTCTCCAAACTGAGCTGTGGACTAAGTCCTCGGTCTTGGCAGGCAGACAGATGAATTAAAAAGCTCAATTAGAACACAGCATCCAAAATGGCTGCTCATATGAAAGCAGCAGCTGCACAAACACACTAACTTTTAATGTCGCAATGAGCAATTAGCATCCGGATTCAGCACAAATGGCCGGAAGGAGGAAATCAGTAAAGTGTAGACGAATTGAAAAGCGGACCGCACAGAGACCGAAGCGGTCGGCCAGAGTTTCCCTTCAATATGCTGGAGCAGAACTGGCTGGAGATAACCTCTTCAACAATATACTCACACAGTGAAATGGGTGAAGTGTGTGTGTGACGTTCTGCAGATACCTCAGTGGTGTGACAAATCTGCCCTGATCTTCTGACAGCTCCTCCTAGGTCAGTGTGAAGGGACTGATGCTCAGGGACCACAAAATGCTCAGTCTGGCTGATCACTCAATTGAACCTTCATCTGTCACATATAACAACACAGTCAAGGTCATCTTCATAATACACATCATTCATACCAGATGTTCTGTCACCTTTTACACGGCTCTTAATCAGTTCCAACACTGATGGGTGTTGCTGCACGTTTTTCTGTGGTCTCATTTATATAATAAAATGACATATGGTAGTAAGGCTGAAATAAGGCCATCTGGTGAAGGTAATGTAGCTGTTGAACTCTATAAGCACAGTGTAAACTGCCAGTGATCATGTAAACCCTAACTGAACTTGTCCCTGAACTATTTTAAATGAATGTGTGTACTGTACACTTTCTCAGAAGTGGCACCACTAACTACAAGGTCATATCAGGGTCTTTGAAAATTAATGTTACATGGGTGGAAGGTTGCTTATAGCACTCTGAACTAGATGTGGCTGCGTTGCCCTCTTGTGGTTTAATGTAAAAGTGCATGAGTTCACCTGCGACAGATCTTTAAAGTTGTGCTTAACTTTACAGCACAGTGACATGACATTAGAGCACCAGTGGCATGTGGTGCAGTAAAGGTATTACAGAAGGAGCAAACCGTGCAGTAATATAAAAATTCTGTTTATTTTCAAATTAAACCACTCTTATTTTATAATTTTGATTACAACTGTAAAAGAATGATTTTGACCTTTTTTAGGAATTAAAAAAATCATAAGAAAAACAGGATAACCAATAAACATTGTGCATTGATAATTCCAGTATTGCTGCCTTTTAGAAACCCAGTGAGTGCTAGTTTGTGTTTGCAAACAGAAATAAAGTCTTTGCGTTTCACAATGACAAAGGATATTACTTAATATCTAATTTCCTAAAATTTAAATTCTGAGAATTTGACATAAGGACAAGCCATACATTTTCTAACAAAGGGTAATAGAACTAAAGGGAAGTGAATGTCTAAATTTGCGGAAGTACTTTTTAAATGCAATACATCAGCTGTGTTCATACATTACACATACATATTGTAACGCCGGTGCTGCAACCAATGGACCGCAGCCGTGAAGGGCGATTATGCACCTTCCCAGCACCACTTGTAAAATAGTTGTGCCCCACCCTGAGTGTGTCTGAGAGCGCGAATGTATCCCTTGCCCCATTTCCTGAGTATGTGTGGCTTTGGTGATTGGTAGTAAACTGTCTGTGTACTTTTAAGGGCTTAACTAAAGAGCAGTTACTTTTACTGACTTGCCTCTGTGTTTAATATGGCTGGTGCTGAGAGCCGCTGCAATATCATACACCTGTATTTTTCTACGTATGCACCAATTACTGCAGCAATTTCCTAGGAATATAAATACCGTTTCACTTACATGGTAATAAATGATTGTGATTTGATTCTGATGTGCTCATTTACTATTACATTAACCAGGGGGAATTCCCACATTTGGCCCTTTGGAGGTCACCTCTCACTGAGACTCTGGGAAGTACAGGGCATACTGAGAATATATCAAAGTCATCTGGAGATGTATTTTTTGGATTTTGGTGTTGGTGATGTCATCAGAATCTTTCTAACTTGTCTCTGCAGTTATGCTAGACATAAGCAAATAACACTATCATACATCTTTATTTTATTGTGTGACACATAAACCCCTATAGCTGATTTTAAATGTATTGTCATTCAAACCCCTTTAGAGCTTATAACAGCTGTTGAAAAGGTTTTACTTTGGTTATACTCAAGCTCATAATGTTACATACATGCCATTGTACCATTACCAATGATGGTTTGGTATTCGTGATAGGCCAGCTGCTTGTACATGCAGAGTTTCTGTAGAACTATAGAATGTAATAGTATATTGAAATAAAATACAAACATTTTCGTTTTATAATGTCAGAGTACATTACTATCAGAATGTAGTGGCTGTGTGTGTTACGGGGCCAACAGGGGCTCGAGCTCTGAACCTAAAAGCCCGTACAGTGTTACCAGACAAGACAATTAGGCCACAGAGCTAAAGACCTGAGTCCCTCCACTGGGGGACTAATCATACTCTCATCCTGACTGCTGGGGGATTCCCACCGTATCATTTTCATATACATTACATGTGTCTGTCTTTAATGTGCGTGTATATATTTTAGGCAGTCGTGGTTAAAATTTCTGTCGACTTTTACTTTTAGTCCAGTACTTTATTAAATACAATGCATTCTTTTAATCCGTTACGTTTTCCAAAAAAAACACCTTCCCAAAGTTTTGGTCTTCAGTCTGTGAGTTCAGCATAACAATACCTCCTGCTTGCATAACAACACCAGACCACCTGTGGCCAAATCTCCAAGAGATGTTCTGCTTTCTTGCTGTGAAAGATTCATCATATTGTAGCGTCTTTGCGAGATAGCCATTTCACCACAACTGGACAGGTGAGTAGTTTGTACATGTGCTTTATTATCTGTCCTAAAAGGACAGTGGAAAATGCATGTATGCACAATCACCCAGACACACAGGGAGAGCAGGGAAGGGATCTTCAGTCACACACAAACACTTCTAGGGTTGGGAGAAATATTTTCATAGAATGCCGAGAAGATGCATATTTTCTCTTCCTGGGCGTAGTGTATTGGTTGTGGTGCACTACACAGCCCCCTCTCCAGTGGTCCACTGTCCTGGCGACCCACAATTCACTTTCCACTTCGTCACTCAGTCCATCACATAGACCAGCAGGTATGGTGGGAGATGCTGGTGCATGCAGCTGAGTTGTTTGTTTCTGGTGTGGGGTAGCACAGCCACAGGTGGCTCAGCAGAGGGGGCTCTGGGATGGTACGGGGCCAGCTGGTCCCTGTATACGACCAAGAGCAGAAATCGCAGCAACGGATGTGGATCTCCACGTCTGTGCAGCAACCCAGCCAGTAAAAGTGCTCTCTCAGCTGTCTCAGCGTGTTTGTCACACCGAAGTGGCCAGTTTCAGGAGGGCAGTGGATGCAGTGCAGCACTGTGTCTTTGAGCGAATCTGGGACCAGTAGCTGCTTCGTGCAAAGAGCTCTTCAGTCACTGCCTGGGTGGCTGGGGACGCTCCATGGTTGTTCTGGGCAAGCCGGTCAGCAGAGCATGATTTGCCTGGGTTCTCTGAGGTGTGGTAGACGAGGGGCTCGAGGGACCGCAGTGATGGTAAGGCAGATAAGAAGGTGGTTGTGTTTCCCCGGTGCAGCGTGCGTTTCTGCAGGTCAAGGACGCCTCGATGGTTCGTGAGGAGGTTCATCCCCACAATGCACTCATTCCGAATAGGGGCCAGCCAGAACTCATGGGTGATGAGACATTCACCCCAGTCGCATGTGCAGGCGCTTGCGCCCGAGCACGGGGATGGTCTCCCCCATCACGGAGCATGGCGAGTCTGGGCTTTGTTTTTGGGGACAGGGCTCCTGTCTCTGGGAGCAGACCTGCCCTGATGATGGATGTGGTGCCACCACTGTCGACCAGGCTGTTTAAATGACAGAAATCTGTCCAATGTGGGAAAAAACTCTGTTAAATGTGCTAGTGAGATAATATATATTTTTTAAACATAATATGACACATTAGCCCTATACAGATTGTCTGTTGTATGGCAGGGTGATGACTAAAACGCAATATCTAAATTCCACGGTTGTTATATCTATGCACAATACTCATTAAATTGAAGGTAATCACAAACCTGAGCACAAATTAGGGCTGGTTAAAGTTCAGTTAAAAATTGTTGATGAACATCGGTTGGAAATTGGGAAGAGGTCTGTAACCCAGCAACCACCCAATGTGATGAAGACTGTTAGTGTTTCTGAGTTGATTGAGTTGTTAAGGTTTCAATCATGGATAGATTACTGAACGGGCTTTTTTAATGAGATACTTTTACTTTCAATAAAGAACATTTATTCACAAGCTACTTTTGATACTTAAGTACAGTTAATAACAAGGTGGCTGGTGGGTAGAGCTTCAGGCTTGAATGCAGACATCTCCTGGTTTGAATCCCACACCAGCCTCCAGGGGTGTCTCTGAGCAAAAACACTCAGCGCCAGCTCCCTGGGGGCCTGTCCACTGCAACCCCAGGGGATGGGTTAAATGCAGAGAACTAATTTTGTGGTAACATGTATGTGTCATTTGTACATATGCTGCTTTGGACAAAGGTATTTGTTAAATAAATTAATGCAAAAGAAAAGAAAGAGGCATCCTTGTGTCTGAGCTACTCTTCATTTTTTTTTCATATTTCAGAGCATGAAAGCATCCCAATGGGTGGCAGAAACAGAATGGATTGGAAAATTGAAAAGTTGTTTTGACGGGTAAGAACTCTGTGGCTGGTCCTGCTGACACAGTGTGTTCTGCTTGCTTTACAGGAGGTAAAACAATTGAAAGAAAGAGTCAAACAAACATACAAACCAACAGACCAGAGACTGGACAAAATGGCTGTCAAGAGTTTGACAAAGGAAAGAAAAGTGAAAATTGTGAAAAAGTATAGTTTATATATCATAAGCAACCCACACAGGGCACATGTGTGCATGCACGCACGCATGCACACACACACACACACACACGCACACACACACACACACACACACACACACACACACACACACACAGTAAGGGCAGTTTCAGGTTGGCCAGCTCACCTAACCTGCATGTCTCTGGGCTGTGGGAGTCCCGAGGAAGGCCACACAAGCTGGTGACAGAACTGAACTCATAACCCATGAACCCCATTTGAATGAGTTACCTCTTCAAATCAGACAACTGTCATCTGTCTCCGTATTTAAAACGCATCTTAAAATGATGCTATTTGATAAGGCTTTTAATTAGTATGATTTGACTGCTGGCAGGCATCGTTTCCCTCCGTTAACTTCTACTTTAAATTTTATCCTGTTTACTTTTGCTTTGTTAGTTTTTTTTATCAATTAAAAGGTTTTGTTTTTATTCTGGTTGTTGCTCATCTCTTTTGTTATGTTGGTGTCACTCTTATCATTGTGAAGCACTTTGGTCAACATGGTTGTAGTAAATGTGCTACATAAATAAAACTGCATTGACATAAGCCAGTAGATGTGAGGCAGCAACACTGAGCCACATATGATACTGTACAGAATAACAGCAGCAAACATGGCACTTTCAGTCAGTGGTTTAACAGGCAGATGAACAGTTTTAGCATTTGTCATGTTATCATACTGGCCTTAATGTTTTATAATTAGTGCTGGGGTAGATAATTATTAATTTGCATGAACTGTAGAACTAAAAAGAGCACATTGAGAAGCAGGTGATGTGTAATTTCACAATATTCTGCAGTCTTTAGGGCATTACAGAGCAGTAAGGATGGCGTTCTGAGAGTAGTGTGAGGTTTTATTTAGCCTGACCTCACATTGCTTAGCTACGTTTGCTTCCTCCTTTCTTCCTTCCTTCTTTGCCAGAAAACCTTCTCCACCACAGCAGTCTTCTTCGAAACAGAGATGGTCATGTTCATTGTGATTGCTTTTACCTCATTATTTCTTGCAGGTGGTAAGTGATTTGTTACCCTTACATCAAAATGCTCGAATGAATTCTGTGTGTGTGTTTAAAGATTTGGAAAGCATGCCCTGAATCACACCATTAGTCTATACGTGTATTTTTGCTTTCTGTGTACTGGCAAGAGTTTCGTTTTTTAAATATGGCTGTTGTCAGTGGATTCTGTGTTCACTGTCCGTACCCAATTAATAAGTAAATAATTTTATCTCTGCATGTTTTCTTTAACTGAAAATTAAATATACTGTTTAACAATGCACTTACTCAGTATTGAAACAGGTATTTGTAAGTTAAATAGAATCATTGCATTAGTTATTCCTTATATTTTAGGTTGTAGGCTGTAGTTATGCCTGTGGGTCACTACAGTCTGCAAGGTTAGAATAATTTCTGTCTTATTTATTTACTTACTTGGAATTTGAAAGTATTACTATCTAATAAAGTGCTTAACGAAGTAATAATAATATCTATATATTAATATTCTTGGAACATGTTTCCTTCACGCTACACGTCTTGATTTCAGGCTAGTTGGCTGATGTCACTGAATATTTAAATTTTTAACCA
>JABJVR010002927.1:0-16613 GCA_025773905.1 Chitala chitala | reverse complement strand
CACAGACCCAAGGTGGGAATTGAACCCCAGGCCTGGAGGTGCGCGGCGACAGTGCTAACCACCACGCCACCGTGCCGTCTCCTCTTGTGTTTCTTGATGTCATTTGGTCATTCTTGCTGTTTGTTCCTGCATGGTTTTCCTGTGTCTTTTTTCTTCCCTTTATAGAGGCTGCCTGACTTAAACTCCCTTTTGTTTTTGTTTACCACTTTATTGTTTGAATTCTGTGTTAGTTTTCGTGATACCTCTGTGATTGGACCTTAACCAGAAAGCGTGTTGACAAGCGAGATCAGTTCACAGTTTCTTTCTGCAAGATGGCAAGCACTTCCAGGTTTCATACACCAAAATAGCCCAATGCCAGCTGTTATTTTTCTTAGTCAGTAACAATATTTAATATTTAACTACATGCTGCTCATCTGCTAAATGGCTAATTACCACTTTTAAACCTATTATAATTGTTCTTAGTAGAAACAATCTTGAATAAATTAGGAAATGCTATAAATGTGGAAGATGTAACCTTTAAAATAAAAATATCAAATGAACTAGGTGGAACAACAAATGAACGAAGTGGAAAGGAAGCCCTCTGAACAGTGTCCTTAAGCTCAATATTCTTAAATTGTCCAATATGTCACCGCATGGTCCTTTTGAAACAAGGACAAAAACAGATGATGACATATTTTCTTTAGACAAAGAGCTGTTGCACAATACATGGTACTCCAATAGAGACAGAGTGAAATTCACCAACCTTAGCACACAGTGATCCATTATAACCCATCAGCAAACAGCTGTACATGAGCATAGATCAATATATGCTGGTCAATAAAAAAACATGTTTGATTCTGAGTTCACGTGCACTGATCGGTACACTTTGGCATAAATCCAGCAGACCTACCTAGCCTTGACAGGGGCTGCGTATCTCACTAACCATGCATAACTCCACAAACAGAATGCTGATTTAGTTTAGTTTTTGATGTCACAAGTGTGCAGTGTGTTTGCCTCTTTCTGTTTGTACGTGGATTGTCGATCAGTGGAACTCAACTCCGTTTATGGGATAACCCGATACACTTCTTCACAACAGCCAAGTTACAGTCACCGCAGTGACATTACCTTTGTGTTGAGGGGGTAAATGCTCACAGAAACACACGTGCGCACACACGCACGCACACACACACACACACACACACACACACACACACACACAGTTGAAGCCTGGATTCAAGCCCTCCAGTGTGAGAACACAGCACTTCTCTGAGCTATCATGCTGCCCTATATTATATATTCTTTCAACATATGATTTTGAGTACTTTTACTACTTTTAAGGAAAAACTGAACATTTCTATAATGGTAAACTAATACTTGTTTATGACTCTTAAAGAATGAGAATAAGGTCAATACCATAATATGTCTCATTAAATTATGGAAGAAACTAGATTCTTATTGGTTCAGATCAAATGGATATGCATTCATTTTGTGGACCCACACATGTAGTTCTGACATCCTAATAATAATTATGAGGTGTGTGATTTAACTAAAATCAACTTAGTTAACAACCCGACGAACCAAGTTGGGTATTTTTCTGTAGAACTGTTTGCCTTCGTGACTGTGCCACTACCAGATGAGTAAGTGGCTCCTATTTTCAGTATAATAATATTCATTAATGCATTGATAAGAAGGTCTATTGCTTGTCATTTAAAAATGGTGCATAAAAAGTAAGCCTTTGCATACGATGTACAGGTTTATTACCTTTGTAAAACAAAGCCCCAGCAAAATTTTCTCCATAGCTTTACGCATCCTAGGTGGGAGGGAGAATTTCAGTAGAAAACGGAACAGCGCAGACAACTGTGATATGCAATGCCCCATCCTTAATTCAAATTTAATAATACAAAGTTTAATAATCTATGTAAAATTATTGTGTTCATTATTTGTTGTTAAGTGGATGTTGATTTTACATCAGTTGTACAGATTCTATAATTAATTCCATTAGGGGATCTGAAATGAGTAATGAAGTGTGAGAGAAGGTTTTAAAATCTCTTCAGCACACCCAGTTTGACAACTGACTGTAGATTAGGAACTTGAGATGCATTAGAAGGAATTGGTAGTTGTGGTGTGCCAGAAAGGCCGTTATCTTCTGATATGCACACAAAGTAGATAAGCGCTGGGCAGTATTATAGAGGAAAAATACGTTTCCCAAAGACAGTGACACATTGGGATGGAGCTGGAGAGACAGTACAACAGAAGATTGGTCTTTTTAACAAGATGGCTGTTTGGACTGAATAATGCACTGGAGAAAGACACCGAAATCCTTGGACAGGCATTATTCCTACCATAAATCTTTTTAAAGAGTCTTCCATCAAATAACAGGCGTGGATGAAAGCACTTTCTGATTAGCAAAAGAAGTTTAGTCCATGTCTTTCATATGCAACTTATTCTGCAGTCAAGCAGCAGTTTTTCAGTCTAGTCTTTGGGGACATTATGTTGGATTTTTACTGTGTCCAACTCCACTTATGATTTTAAAACTCTGGTACAGACGCAAAACCGACAAATCAAGCAAGCTTGCCTGCAGAACTGCACCAATACATTTAGCGTAACGAGTTGGAGACACGCTGTGTGATATATAACCAGTGGCAGTTCATTACTGTGCCTCCCTCTGTCACAACATAAATATCTAATGATTTAAAAATATCCTTGCAGCTATTTAAATATACTATAGTATTGAAAAAGTAAAAAGAATATAATTACTTTAGCTGGGATAAATCATTCAAAGAAAACATAGAAATATTTCAAACGTGTGAATTTAAATCAAAAGTAATTAAAGCAAATGAGTACGTAAAAAATCCAAATGCAAAAATCACGGCGTTTCTTTAGTAATTTGAACACTACAGAATGTACCGAACAGGCAGTCTCAGTTCTAGCGAAATATGTATTACAGTAAAGTTATTAACAATTATGATTATCATCGTCACAGAAATTGTATGAACAGATGGTACTGTTTATACATTAAACAAAGGTCTGATGAATGGTTAATAGCTTTGTTGTACAAAATACGATGAAACTACTTTAATATTGAACATAACTGGAAGGTTGCTTCTACAGGAGCTGTGGTTGACAACAATAGAATCAGCTGCATTATGATTTCAGAACACATCCACCCCCGTCAATGCCGCTGTTTTAAAAGAAAAAAACCAATAGCAGTTGTTCAGACTCATGCCCCTTGTACTTAAATACACACGAGTGCAATGCGCATATCGGTGGCTGGAGGCGGACACGCGTAGGGACAAAAATGACAAGCAATCTCCCATCTTCCCCGTCTCCGGCTGCGCTGCGGATCCTGAAACAAAGGCGCCAGCAGCGTGAAAAACAACGCAGACAGAAGCCAAAGTGTCGAGCGAGGGGGCATATACCCAGAGGCTAGGTAAACCGAACGAACGAGGAAATAAACAAAGCCTTCAAACACAAGCACACAATTCTCCTGTATCACAGACTCGGCACCCCGCCTCCCCCCCATGGGGAGCAGAGAACTATCTGCAAATCAAACTCTCCTAGACATCTCCAGGCCTGACAATAAGGACAAATGCATTCTGTATATGTCCATCCATCTGTTACCCAACAATTTCTCCTGTACTGAGTCGCAGGTGGCCTGGAGCCTATCCCAGGTAGCCATTTCTCTTCAGGCTGTGGGAGGAAATTGGAGGACCTGGAGGAAACCCATGCAAACACAGGGAGAACATCAAAACTCTACACACATTCTACGCACAAGTGCAAACCTAGAACTCTGAAGGTATGGAGCAACAGTGCTAACTATTGAGCCACAATGCTAGCCCAGTTCTGTATATTAATAATGATATTTCGCGTCAGTACATGTCTAATAATAACACCGGTAAAGGTGTAAAACAGTCCCCTTTCCCTTGTTCCTGTTCAGTTCATGGAGATGATGCACACAACAGCTTACAACTGCAGATCAATGGCCATGAATACAGGTGGAATTGGTTTCATTACAATGAGGGTGAAGCTGTCTTCATCCTATATGAGCATGTAATACCTTCTTATAAGTTCTTATGAAAAAAAAAAACACAAGGGCTGTTTTTCATGGTAACACATGCTGATGAAACCCAGTCTGAGCAAAACAGGGGGAAAAAAATCTGGTATGTTTGTTGTGGAGACTTAAAGCACTGAAGGATACAAAGGAAAGAGACAGGTGCACTTCTGCGTTATCTCAACCAGTGTAGCGTTTTATCCCTTTACATGTCAGGTGAGTGAGATTTTGACATTCATCCCGTCTTCCTTAATGTCAGGATTTCTGCATTGCTCCTGCCTTTTTGTTGTGCGGGAGCTTGTCAGAATCACAGGCATTCAGTTTGTGCTGAAATACTCCATCACTGCAATAACCTAAGCAGTGTGCAGAGGCCGTATTGGGAGACCGTATGCCCCTAAGTGTGGTCCCACCAGGTAAAATAAGGTTTCATTATGTATGAGAGATAACATGATGTACAAGAGAGGGTGGGTAATGTGTCTTACACAGACAGTTTTGGTTACATATTCTCATGCACAGCCATACGATTTGCTAATGTGCAGCCAGCTGTATTTAACTAATCAGGGCTTTTTGGGGAAAGAGAAGAAAACAAATTTAGTAGAAAATATATCAAGTAACCTGCTGGGCTGCTGACATGAGATGGCCTACATCTTCACCCTATTAAAAAGCCCTTAAAATCAATGAGAAACTCTAGGGGTGAAGATCACGACTGCTGTGGCTTCTAAAAAACCGCATGGACAGTCATTTTCCATCCAGCAGCCATGCTGACGCGTCAGTACGAGTCATTATGAACTTGCACAAAACTGGCTTGAAGCGGCTTTGCTTTCTACAGCGGCTTGTAGAGAAGCACTGAAAGTTATAAATGTTATCTCCAGCCTGGGCAACAAGAACATGAAACATTCATGGTGCACCAAAAAGGCTTGAATCTGATTAATGGTAAAGGCTTCCCGTGACCCCCAGTGCTCTGCATATTCATGCGATTTCTCTTCCCAGCAGAGAAGGCAGATCTCAGCCTCGGCCCTCTTGTTGTCGTGGTTCACGCTCGCCCCAGATTTAAGTGGACAGGGGGATGGACTGTGTGTGTGTGTGTGTGTGTGTGTGTGGGAGTGCTTGTTTGTGCCATCGCATCAGATCAGCCACTCGTTAGAGGCAGCAAAAAAATAAATAAATAAAAAAAAAAACAACACCATACACAAAGTAAAAACATTTACACTTAAAGGTTTGGAAATTTTTGACACCAAAAAAGCTGACGATATAAATACAAGCTAAAATATCATGCTAACTTTGAAAAACTAGGCTTTTTATAGGATATGTTTTATTTTATATTTAATGGGCAATTAGGTGCCATACTAAAATAAAATTGAATGAAAAAGAAGTCTGTGGTGGGTTGGCGCCCCTGCCCTGCGCCCTGTGCCCCCTGGGATGGACTCCATGCTTCCTGCAACCCTGAATTAGACAAGCAGTATAGAGAATGGATAGATGGATGGAAAAAGAACTGGTTTGCTTGAGGTGGGTTGTATAGTCTAAATATCTTGTGTGTGTGTGTGTGTGTGTGTGTGTGTGTGTGTGTGTGTGTGTGTGTGTGTGTGTGTGTGTGTGTGTGTGTGTATGGTGGCCAGCTAAGACCCTGCAGAGGATAAGTGGTTGGAAAAATGAATGAATAGACAAATGAATCAATAAATGGTTTGCTTGATTCTTTGAAGGCATATTCTGCCAATCATTAACTGAAACCACTTCATGAAATGTTGATTCCTAATAATTAATGTCTTGGCTTAGATGGATTTTCCCAAGTAGTGCTGAGTGAAATAGGGGTTATCACTATTCATGATTGCCTTGTTGTTTGCTGGCCCTGTGCTTAGATAACTTTTTCAGTTTAAATATATAACACCTTTGGAATCACATGACTTTTCAATATGTACAGTTCCAAGGGAGCTGATCCCTCTCAACATCAGTAAGGTTCGCTTAACACCCAACACAGAGTTGCGTGCTCAGGGCCTAACGCTCTGGAGTAATGAGACGTCATTCACATAGTCTGATTGAAATCTTCATCCCCTCAAAGCCCTGGGAGGAGACAGGGCCGAGGAAGTGATAAGCGGCCAAACCCCATGTTTATCCAGTGTCCTCCACTTATCGCCATGGGAACGCAGCGTGTCCATTGTTAGCCAATTCAATAGAACGGAGGTCGACAGTTTCCATGTCTGGGCACTTAGCAATACTACTGGCACCAAACTGATTAGAGTTGTTCTGAGGATGTAATGTACAGGAGTCAGGAGAACAGTTAAATGGCTGGTGCCTGTGATCCACTATAAAACTAAGAGTGCTCCTGTGTCAATTATTGATTTACATTTATATATGACTCCCATAAATAGAAACATAAATACAAATAGCATCTATTGGATATGGCGTTTTGCTCCTTCAGGTTTAACGTTATGTCGTAAAAAATAATTTAAATGTAATGTAAAGTGAAAGATCACTTACAAATGATTGTGGTATAAAGGTCAGTGTCTGTGTACAACCATAGACTGTGTGTGTTCCCAACAAACACAAAATGTTCAAATAACATTAGTTAAACGTTTAGGGAACGTTAGGAACGTTTAGCTAATGTTTTTTGAACGTTTTGTGTTTGCTGGGTTGTAGCATTTGAGGCTACTATTAATGCCTATGCATTTTTAGGACTAACTGACTAACTGTCAGATTGTAATTTTTCTATGTGTCCTTTTCAATACCATATCTTTTTGAAAAATGTCTATAAAAATTTATTATTTACATTTACATTTATTTTTTTAACAGATGTCCTTGTCCAAAGCGACTTACAAGTGAGTAAGAGAACACATGCATATTAAAACAAGGTCAGACAGTATCTGAGAATCCAGCTAACAGTAAGTGCTGCCCTATAGTTAAAAGTGCCCAAGATTCGATTAATTAAGATACAGTCCAAATCAACTAAAACTGAAAAATGAAATTAGCCATAACAAAAGGAATAAATAGACTGCATTTAAACAGTGGAACAATAAAGAAGCAGAGCTGATGAAGTTCAAGTGCTGAGGTGTTCCAGTCTTTAGTTATTTAAAGTATGAAAATGCTAGATTCAGTTAAGGATAGATGAATATCACAGGTAAACATAAAAAGTGAAACAAAATGTTGAGACTTATAAACACTCACTGTATTTAAATAATGTACTGAAAAGTAACTTTAAACCATGTTCACTGTCATATAAACATAGTATGTCTTTGAGACACCAGTTAAGTATATATCCCACAGAACACAAGTATTATATTTCAGTATAAATGAAACTAGTGACTATATATATATACACTAAGTACAACGGGATAAAAAGCCATAGACAAGGCTGGTGTTTGCAAAGAATAACAACAAGTAACACTCAAAAATCCACTCCTATAAGCTACACCTGTCATGTCCTATCTGCTATACCATTTGTGTCCACCCTTCCTTCCGTTCTTCCCTGTCTGATTAGTCTTCGTTATGTGTTCCCAGCCCTGCATAATTGTCTTGTTAATCCCCGCATATGTTCTAGGGTGTTGGTTCCTATATACCTCCCTTTTGTTTGAGTCCCCTGCCAGTTGTTGAATGTATGTATTTGATGGTTGTATGTGCTACTGGCCTTGTTATTATTCCTGGTTTCAGTAATCTATGTTCCAGTACCTGTTCATTGTATTAAAAACCCCTTTGCACATTAGACCCTTGCCTCTGTGCCTTTCGTTCTGTGAACGTTACAACACCTCACAATGGCATTCACATTAAAACCAGCAAGGGACTCACATAGGAGGAGAATTTAAATAGAACCAAGGGAAATGAGGCACAAATGGAAAGTACTAATGACATAATGACAATAACTCAGCAAAAACAGACAGGAGAAAGGGTGACATGTAGAGGACACAGGGGTCATGACAGGTAGAGGTGTTTTATATATATATATATATATATATATATATATATATATATACACACACACACACACTTGCATGTATATTATATATATAAAACACCTGTGCTCTACAGTGTGTGAATTGCCTTAGGATGACAGAGCAAGAAAGAGGAAGAGGTGTTAGATATTAACAACTCAGACTGCATGAGTAGGACAAACTCTGCTTACTTTGCATTGGAACAGAGCAGAATTTCTTAATTATCTCTCCCCCTCAGGGAATGAGAGAAGGGAGGGGGGGGGGACAGATGGCTCAGCTGTTGTAGCTGGAAAGAGGAGATGACCAGAGATGCACCTCCTCAGCAAAAAAAAAGAGGGGAGAAGACTAAAAGAAGAGTCAGTGAATAGACTTCTGCAGCGAGACGAAGGCGTTGGCAACTTAATCGCGCGCGACACAGCAGGCACTAAAGCAGGGCGGGAGAGTGTCTGACAACACAACACAAGATGTTGTTCACTCAGACGTAGTGACCAGCAAGCACACACTGCAGGTGGCCATTGTGATGGCTTCTTTATATTTAGTACTCTACAGGGAACTGGAACACAAGTGAATAGGATGATTTGTGTTTCGGTGTCTTGTCCGAAGTCAGCTGAAGATTAATTTTGGGTCGGAGGTGGGATTTTGGGGCTTGGAAACGTCTGATAAAAACAGGAGCTATGATACAGGAGAGGGGAGGTCAACATTTTAGTTCCAGCTGGCTGAAAAACTTTTACCATAACCCTTAATTATTTACATCCAGATTTTTGTAATTTCAGCTGCAATTATGAGTGCAGTTTGTGTACTTGTCAAACAGAACAGAAGCCCATGCTGACTCTGAGGCAGAATTAAGTTCTTTGGAAAAATTGGTGAGTCCAGTTTGTTGAGTCTAACCCAATTTCCAGCACTGTTGTGGATCTTTTTTTTTTTTCTTGCAAAGGTGAAATCCATATTCTCTAACAAGAAGAAATAATTGCCTCTGGGTAGCCAAAGTCACTTCAGTTTTGTGAGGATTCCTTGAATTTTCACCTCAGGGCAATGATCCTCACTTGTTACGCCAGCCAGACCTTCGGAAGTTTTAAACTGTACCTCTCTTGGCAGAACCAATTTGTAGCAATTCTCCCACACGCCGAACACATGAAGATCTCCTTCTGAGCTGAGACGTCTCCCCGGAGAGCATTGCGGGGTTCCTTTTAAAACCGTTCCATCCGCCCGTGTGCTCCGGAAAGCGGCGGTTCAGAGCGATTGCTGGGATTGAAGAAACGACACAAGAGGATGTTCCCTTGGGGAATGACACCGTCTGGTGCTGTTCGGCACAAGAGACTCTCACCATGAAGCGCAAACAATGTCGGAAGAGCCAATTCAGAAGGTGCGGTCCCTGCTGTCGACTTGCGACGTGCACATGAAAGTTACATCGTGCCGCACTGTGAACTACTACAAATTCTTCATTTGTCTAACTTCTGCATATATAACTTCTCTGATAACATGCTTATACACGCATATAAATACATGTACAAGCATTAATGCATATAAAAAATATATACTTATAAAATCATTTGACATCAGTTATTCAGTATATGCAACAAAAATTAAAAATTCTCATCTTTCTCATAAGTCTTTTATCTAATGTGTCAGACGCCTGCTATATATATAATACAAAAATAAAAAATACATCTGTGGCTCTGACTGCAGGGGAAAGGTAGTAAAAGTGTCGTGGGTCAGGCCAGTCATGCGGACAGCACCAGGGGCCTCGCTGTAATCAACACCCTGCCACTGAGGCCTGCTGACAGGCACCAGGGATGGGTGCTGGAAAATCCCCACTGAAAGACAGCAAGCCGCTGCCTGGTCCTCCATATACTCTCAGAGACAGAAACGGGACACTAAGGTTACAGCTCATCCGCTTTAGATAGAAAACAAAGGTGGCAAGATGTTTGGACAGACAGATGTGCCTCGTACAGGGATTAGGAACCAATAAATGCTTACATATACGAAATATGTTAAACACTTGGCACGTCTAAGCAGCTAGCTAAGCGTTTCTGGATTGCTCCAGATTTCATTAAATCTTTTATTAAAGCAAACTGTGGCTGAGATCAAGGCAAATAGCAGGGAAGCATAACCATGTTGGTTATATATAAAACCATTAGTATGAATCGAAAGACGATTCAATGTGGACACTGTTCTTTACGGTGATTTACATTTGGCAGTGAACGCTTACTGCTGGTCTGCGTAACCGTGTGCTGAAACCACACTCCTCTGAAGGAAAACGCAGTGAATCAACACGAGCCCCAGGACCTTTTTTTTTTAGCAACCTCTTCAAAAACATTGTGCCAATTCATTTCGGTGTCAGTAATGTGTCTGGATACAGGGCCAAGAGAAAGACATGATGCATGGAGAAGGAATCTGCTATTTTATATTTGTACTAATAATGAAGTACACTGTTCCTCGATATTTTGCACTCACCACAGCTATTTTTTCAATGCTGTACTCAGCAGAGCCTCTCTCTGAACTATCCCTGTCCCTACACAGAAAGGAGCCGGTTTTTTGTTTTTGTACAGCCCACCTTTGATTCTCCTCCCCCAGCTTCTCAGCTGTTCAGATGCCCTCAAAGCCTCCTTCCGGCCTTCTTGCTAGGTTTTCAAACTATGTCCCAGGTTCCAGAAGGGCCTGGGAGTTGAAAGATCTCTGCCTCTTTGACAGTGCGGCAGGCCTTCATCCGCTCCAGGGACTTCACTGATGGGTAGGCTCCATGTACCCACGCATGAGCAAAAGTGCCACGACACAACGGCTGACAGCCGGGAGGTGTGTGTCCCAGAAGTGGGACTAATTGACAGATTGTGGAGGCATGGCCTGGATGTCTTGAATGTATGTAAAGGTCTGTGAGCTGTGCTCTTCCAGAGGATGATAGGAAACGTTAAGTCACTCCCACATTTGGGAAATGAACGAAAATGATAAAACCATATGCTGAGTTTCCTCTATCTAAAGTTGAAGTGGGTCTCAGCAGTATTTTAATGGGTTGTTAATTGTTGTTTGTGGACATACTTGATAGACGTCCAGCTCCCAGCAAGGTCGGCAGTGTTGATTGAACTTAATATTTAAAGTATGCAAAAAAATGCAGTTGTATGAAAAAAAAAGTAAAATAATAGTGGCTAAGAAGTTGGTGTGTAGCTACTTTATACAGTCAGGGTCATGGGTTTAACTGCGCCTTATTCTTGCCGTTCTGTGTGTGTACGTGTGTGTATGTGCGTGTGCATGTGCACTCACCTGTGCTGTGACCTAGGTTTTCTGAGACATGTTCGGAGCTTCTGTGGCCCTGTTTAAAACAAAGGTTTGAAAAAGCTTGGAAAAAATGCATGGAACTACTCTTAGAATTAATCCGTTTTCCCAAAACTGGTCGTATACTGCAGGGTCACAGGATAGCTGGAGCCTAGTTCTGTTAGCACAGGACACAAGACCGGGAAAAGCCCAAATGGGACGTGCTCCATGGAGCCATTTAGTGGGATTATAAACAACCATTATTGACCTTCCCTTAGTCAGTTCTCAGCATTACACAGGTATGAGATGAATGGTAAGCAAAGCCAAGCCCTGTGAGCCTATATCTGAAACAAGGTGCTAAATGAAGTCCAACAGTGAAATCAAGACGAAGAGCCTTTTCGCTACATGCTCACAGATCAAAGTCTCTCCATGGTTGGCTGGATGGGTCCTTCTATTGGTGCCTGCCTTTGGTCCCTGCTTGGTCAGATTAACTGGCTTTAAGCTGAGGCTCCGTGAAAAGCCTCAGCGAACCCAGCGTTTGTGGGAGGAGGACCTGCTGCGCATGACTTCCGTCAGAAAGCCGCTCTCTGCTGGGAGACGCGGGGGAGATTATTGTAGAGTTTTAAAGGCAGGAGCTGTGGGGTGTTAGTGTCACTAAAGCACATATATTATTTTACATCCCACTCTTGTGACCGCTGCTGTGCGTTCACACGGCACTACCCCAACGCTTCAGGTAGCCTAAGGTTTGAACAACGAAGGTAACATTTATTCTACTTCTAAGTATAAAATATTACAGGTGCCAAAAAAAGAAAAATACCGGTAAGGTACTTCTGATATCTCCAAATCAATTTTTTTAGCCCTAAGGACAGAATTTCACCCAGTCTGAAGTTATGAGGACCATGCTAAATCCACTCAGTGAGCCTTGTGGAAATAGCATTCATAATGGCAGCGAGGTGTTGCTGTGCTGGTCCTCTGTGTCAAATGTAAGGCTGCTGTAATGGATTAAGCCTTTTACTACCATGTGCTTGTGTGGCACCATGCTTCCTGACAATCTATCAACCCTGTAGCTGTATTCCATCGGATGTCAGTTCCGTCACACGTGAGGTCCTTCATGTGTTGCAAAATAACAATACCTAGTCCAACAACGGCTATAATCATGTCACAGAAATGATGAGTCATGCTTCCAGAAGTGGCACAGCTGAAGTTAGGAGACAAAACTGCTCAGAGGCGTAATTTCACAGATGTGCCGCTAGGTAAGTAGCGTTACCCCACTTTGTGGATTTATGCGTTGAAACAAACAGCTGAAGCTTGCTTGCTAGGTGAGACACTTGTTTGGCTGTCTCTGTGCACTGCAACCTTTGATGTCACGCCATGACCAAATGGTGCTAATGATGATTTTGCAATATCCCTGAACCTTTGGACTAGCATATACATATAACTCTCCCTTTGGCTTTCTTAGAATAACATTTTCTTCCCAGCAGCTAGCAATCACAACCAGGAGACATCTTGCAGCCGCCAGCAGAAAAAACCGAAATGCATTTGCTCTTCAGGAAAAAGACACGATGATTCATTGTACAATCCTGCCTCACCAGGGAATTATTAGCCATCCCATGTGGGAGCAGCAAGGCTCTGAATTTGTGCTTCAACCTGCTTTTCTCCCCTCCACTTAAGCGCCACTTCAGAAAGATTCAAGGCAGGTTAATGAGTCTAGTATTAGGCAAAATTGTGTATCTGTAGTACTGATTTTTTCCCCCTGTCTTTAATGACATAAATGGACTATTGTCATTGGTGGATGCCGAATAAATGAACAGTAATTGCAAGGACTTTTTAAAGACTCTGTGTGCAGGACTGTGTAATAACTGCAGATTCACTTTGGTTGGTTGGGGGGGGGGTATAGTAGGAAGGTGCTTGTAGGCCCTTCTTATTATGCTACAAACTACTTCACTCTAAAGTGGATGGACTGTTTAAATCCCTTTAATTGTACCAGGCTGTCATCAAGGTCGTTTGCCTCTAAATCTGGGGCCCCGGCAGGCTCTCTCTGATTAAATATTAATGCACAGAAGAGGGGACACCATTATGCGGGGACCGTAGAAGTTCGACAAGCCCCCAGAATGATGACCACCTCCGTAAGTGTCGAGGTGAAAACTCCTCATCAGAAGCAATTAGACCTGGGGAAGATTTGCCTGGCAGCACAGGTGAACAGCTCTGGGCCCAAATTCAGTCACTGTTAAGATGGAAAATGGCAAAAAAAGTATTCTCATGTGTGTTCATCTTTGTGTTGTGGAACAAACAGACATTTCAGCATATTTGAACTCGACACCCAACTTAAGAAAACGCAGGGCTGTAATTGCGTGCTTATTTCTTGCTATGTTTGCCTAGTGTCAAGGTAGATGACTGTTCTGTGCTTGTTTTGTAAGCAATACTTGCATGGTCATACTTGGACCAGAGCATCAATGAATTAGCTATAGAAGACATCTCTAAATATGTAAAGATTTCTACCCATCAGATTGTCTGTAAATCTGTCTCTCTGTCTGCCTGCCTGCCTGCCTACCTGCTTGCGGTCTGGCTGGTGGGTTTCGTTTTTGCATTTCTTTAATGCCAGTTACGTGGGTTACCCATGTTTCAAAATCAAAAATCATAGACTAAGTGTATAAATGATGATCACTAACACTCTCGGTGTGTAGTTTGGAATACATCATCACCAGGAGCAAAGGAGGACTTATTTTGTGCTATTTATATAAAATTACTTGGAACAATCCAACTATTTTATAGTATCACTACTATCTGTAATGTTAGGATGCCCAGGAGGGGCTGGGCAGCCAGTCAACCTTAGGCCCCCAGAGGTCTTTTTTCTCCACACTGCGGAGTTTTTGGTTCCTCTCCTCCATTGTTGTCTGGCTTCATTCATTTGTATTGATTTTTTCAATTTTCTGCGTAAAGCGCTTTGAGGCATGCTGTTGCGAAAGGCGCTATATAAAAATAAATAGAATTGAATTGAATTGGATTTTAATTAGGAAATTTAATATGAAGAGATCAGTGATATAGGTAATTATATACATTTCTACCATGCAGGATCAAGCACTGTTTACTCAATACTATTATAAAACATTTTTTTAAAGTTAAATAGGGAAAATGGTCAGAAATAAATGAATATACAGACATCCATACATTCATGTAAATTCTCATATAATCTTGCAAAAATACATTCTGCAAACAATCAGCATTACTTTTTTTCATGGTTTCCATGTAAGGACATGGGAGATTTGACAGCTCATTAGAGATAATTGCTTTGTCTGAAGCGCAAAAGGTTATACAAATAGTCCACAACTGCATCTTTTTAAAGGATTCATGAGTCTGATCTCAAATTGTTCGGTAAATGTAATATATATTTTATTGAAAGTAGCAGTAAATTTATTGATATGATTGTGTGTCTTGTGTGTCTTTTAAGAATTAAAAGTAACATCACTACCATATTTTTAAAATACTGCACTCAAGGTATCTTGAATACTTGAGCAGTTTTTTGAAGACCATGAATTTTATTCACTTTTTAGATAAGTACCTTTGACTCTACATTACAGTTTTACTTTTTCCTCAATTCTGGGCTTGGTTATTTGCTTTCTATACGAATCTCTGAAAACAAGACTGCACCTGGTGCTATAAGAAATTGGGTGCTTGATTTGCTGTTTTAGAAATGCGTTCTGCTATACCAGCAATGAGCAAAATGGTTTTGCATGAAGAATCTTCAACCAAAGCTTTTGACTTGAACATTTTCTAAATAACATTACTGTGGTGTACTGCAGACCAAATAAATAATTAAGCTGGCACTCAGTTGCATCCATCAGACCTCGTTTAATTAGTTTGTCTTCGCCGGAGTCGATATACCCTCTAGCCCGTGAGCATTTATGACAAAAAAAAAAGTTGTGGAAACATAATTAAGTTGATTAAAATTAACGCTTCCATCTACCCATGTTACTAGATTTCTGGACAGTGAAAAACACTATGAGATGTGATGAAACAGCCCCGGCGTTGACATTGAAACAGTCAAATGCAATTCCATTCATCTTCATTAGTGGAATTAGCCAGGGTCAAAAGAAATTTGCCCACCTCCAATTTATTTTGTGGGTTTTTTGCATTAATAATCCTAGCAAAGTCTTCTAGTAGAGTGGGTGCGGTGTGACAAATAGCAAAACATGACATAATCGTAAACCTCAGGTAAATTGACATCAATAGAGTAATCAGAGTTATAGCAGATCCAAATGTTTATTATTTCTTTGACTTTTTCATTAATGTTTCAAGTGAAATAGGCTATGAAGGCATGTCAACAAACACACAAGTCCTGCTGATTTTTATGTAGAGCATGTTTGATTATCTTTCTGTTTTTAAACAGAGAAGCTCGTTATCTTGTACTGTCAGGCCGTATATGGCAACTTTTGACAGGATGCCATTACAGATCTGACTTGGCATTGGTTCATTTAAGCTATTTCAAAGCTTTCAAACTGGCAAGGGCAGTAAAGAGGTTAAAACTGAGAGGACCATATACGGTCATCATTGATGTACCTCATCTAACTCTATCATCTACTTTATGTCATGGCCTGGTAAATCTCATTTAGGAAGTTTTCCAAAGATGTGCAGCTAATATGTAGAGAAAATGGTATATTTAAATTATATGGCCATTTTGTCTTGGGTTAAGTAAAAATGATCGATTGTGGGAGACTTTTGTCAGGAAGGATGGGGCAGAAAGGGTGGCTTTTGAGCGAAGTCCTTGATGGAGCCCTGCCTCGGAAATGTCAACCGAATGCAAATGGAGACCTTCTGCCTGAGCGTATGCCCAGTTTGCTCCAGGGTCTCCGTGTGTCAACATGTATAGTTATATCAGCTTGAAGGGATCCTCTGATAGGGCTATCCATCTTCCTGGGGTTTTGACTCATTTAAAGCTGGCGGAAGCTGTGTCTTTCTCGACCCGTCAGTCTAAACTGGCCAGTTTGGCTTTGTGCCGTGATGCCACGTCGATGACAGCCAGCTCTGGTTCCACTTACCTGTGTCAAATCAGCTGTAAATCAAAATGCTGTTTGTTATTACTACTGCCCCTGTTTCCAACACTGAAGTCTTCAATGTGAAGAATTTGTATTTGGCTTGTTGATTTATTGTAAATAATTAGACAGGTCTATGTAATCTCTGGGTTTATAGCTGATCTTTGATAATTCCGTCACATTACACTCAAAAATGATGCTTATATTTTTTAAAAAAAATAGCACAATGGAGTATTACACACCATGAATCAAAGCGTAGAGGGTATGATTTTTATAACAGAAAATAATCATTCCTGATCAACCTTTCCTAAAAATCCATCCATCCATCCATTATCTTAACCGCTTATTCCTGGTGAGGGTCACGGGGAAGCCTGGAGCCCATCCCAG
>JABJVR010002926.1:0-16614 GCA_025773905.1 Chitala chitala | reverse complement strand
ACACGATTTATTATAATAAATATAAACGCACAAACCGGCTGTATTGTTACTAACGTGTTTTTCTCCATTTGTAAACCCCATCTTTTGTTTTGTCTATCACAGAAAATATAGCTTCTACAATTTCCATTAGAAAAGATTTGTAGAATTTTTAATAATTCAGTCTGCAAGATACTATTTTGTTTTGACAGGCAGTATTACTAATATTAGTATTGCTATTGTAATTTGTATGAAATTTGTATGACAGTATTTCCTTAAGTTGCGGATGAATACTAAATGAGTATTACCTGTATTATAGCCTGTCAGTACCTGTTCCAAGCACCAAATCTGTACATTTTCCATGGAGCGGAAGTCTACTCAAACTCAGAGGACGAGACGTCCAGTTCTTGTGGCAGCCTGAGTGATGGTTCGTGCTGTAGCCACGATGGGCAAGGAAGTGATGCTGAGGACCCCTGTTCCCCAGCAACGGAGGACCCCTGTTCCCCAGCAACAGAGGACCCCTGTTCCCCAGCAACAGCGACACAAGATGAAAACGGAGAAGAATGTTGTAGAGACACACATGCGTACAAGCACACGGACTCGGAAATACCAAGTGTTCAAACAGATGCCACTACAGACAATTTTCAAAATACAACACAAGGCTGAACTTCAATAAATCTTCATAATTTTTAATTTTTATCTGCAGTGTGTTGAAGCACTGAGCAGTCTTTGCTGTATTCAAGGCAAGTTTTCAAACCATTGATCTAGAGTGCGTGCTAAAACTGCCCATGGTACGTGTATATAACCACATTTCCTCAGTATAACTGGCCACTTACCCTGTTGAATATGGATATTTTGAATATGTTGTACCAATTAATATTTGGTTGCAAAATTTACACATAAAGTAATTAGACTTAGGATATAAAAAGGGAACAGCAGAGGTAGACCAAAGAACACTTATTCCATATTCATGATGTTGGTTTTCCTAACCTTAAAAATGGTTCTGGTCTTTGACCTTTTTACCACACGCCTGTAAAATATATTAAAACTGAACACTGGCATTTTCGTCCTGAATTTTGGCAGCTACTTTTTATGGTAGAGCTAGTCTTGTTATTTTTGTATTTTGTAATACTTTAAGGTATACTCAGCATGAGTAGGTGATGTTTTTTCTAAACAATATTTTAGAAAATCCAATAATTCAGTCTCAGTTTGAACACGTTTTAGGCCTTGTATACATGTCAGAGGCATATCCATGTCTGTTTTTACAAGACAACCTTCCTGTAGAGCTTTGTTGTGCACACCATGTTTTGACAGCCTGTCATACCTAAATGCTACAAACAAAAGCACATTGTGATGCAAAACATTTAACCATTACGCACAGGCTGCTGAGCTGAAGTGGTCAAGTGTCACCATGCCACGTTTGTGCGTTTAATACTGTGCACACGCGGTCCGTCCCCATGCGACCCTCTATCTGAGTAGGAACGGACAGGGATGCGGATTGATTTCTGAAGGAACGCAGAACCATGCGTGTTACTGTGATTGTGCAAGATTGATGAGTCCGTGCAGCCTTTACCATGTTGCAAAATTCAGCATTTGTCCAATATCAAAATTATTTTATGCACGTGATGTCCCGATGACATAAGCTCTTGTAGAAATTTGCAACATTGTGACTTAAAAAGAAGAGAAAATAGCATGAGTAAATCAAACTTTCAAAGTTTTAAATGGCAAAAATTTAACCAGTAATGGAGGAGTGTGGAAATTTAGAATGCTAAAATTCTTTGAACTTTTCAGTGAAATACAGCAGCGAGCCACTCTGCAGAGTCCCAAGGAGCAGCTCTGTAAGGCTGTCAGCAGCCTTTTGTGCTCGGTTCAGTAGGCCTTACTCGTCCCATGGAGAGCAGGGATACGCCTCAGAATTACTTGACTTTGGGTGCTTCTGATGCGTTTACGTTACCGTGACCAACTTTTTCAAAACTCAAAAGTGGAGTTTTGTAGCCTTGAAGTGACTCAGTTTGTGGTCATGTAATACTGACCACAATATCTAGACTATATATGGAAGACAAATGGACTAATTATGCTGGACTGCATTTGATTTGGGTTGCAAAAATTCAAACACACTAGTGGCATTTAAAGAGAGCACTGCTTTTTGCCATGTTTCTTGGTTTACCCACCTGCCCTACTGTTTACAAGAGATCTGGCTGACGACTTGTGTTCTCTCAGCAGTCAGTGATGACTACAGCTAGGTGTGAATGTGAGGTTGTAAGAATCTAACAGCTGACACACCCTTGCATGAGTTTGTAACTCAAGGCCACAATAAATGGTCCTGCATTGTGGTTTACATGTTTTTGTGCCCTATTCAAACTGAAGATGTTATGTACTGTATTAATGTAACATCTTGATTTAGTGCAGACTTGTTTTGACATGTGGATGTTATACCACAGTTACTAAGCGTAATTTTAAACTGAAACAGGCTATGGAAAAAGTAGTTTTTCGTATTTTATGTGGGCCACAAAGCTAAGTTGTACGCTCAAATGTACACCGATTACGCATGTTGAAATAAATCTTGCTAACACTAGTTAGCTTTACAGCATGTGACCACACTAGCTTGTCATTGGTACAGTTACCCATTTCCTACATCTGCCGTGGTTTACAGGACAAGAAATTGGAGCATATCCTGTTTATTGTAAAAATTCATAGAATTTCAAACATTTAAATGGCATTAAAAGTATGTTCATTGTAATATTTTTTTTCCTAGGAGTATAAAAGTCAAAAGTGTGGTAGCTGCACATTTTTGAATACATGCAGGGTTTCTTTTGCAAAGTGGAAGAGGCATTAAACTTACAATGTGTGACAGACATGCAAAAATCAAAGGCACTTTTGGTTTTTCTGATGAAATGAAAGTTTTTCTTCATTAGAGTTTTGATTATTCTCTTTTTTCTGGTCGCATGGCTTTGCTCTTTTCCAGAATGTTAATTTGTCAGGTTCAGTTAATTGCTACCTTCTGCAGCCTTAAATGTCAGTGTTTCCTAGTTATGCCAAATGCTTATCAGACAACAGCTTAGCCGTGTTTCAGTAAGAGTTTGAGAATTGAAGTCTACTTTGTGTGCCACAAGTGATGAATTTATTTTCATGAATTTTCTTTAAAGGTGCTCAGGACAGAGAGAGAAACTGTGTTAAATGCAGAGTGCAGACTATATAGACTGTCCTGTTAAATACAAGGCAAATTAACTGCTTGACCAGGACTTCTCTAAGGTCTCAACTGTCATTACCTCCATTTGTGGTGTGAAACATTTTAAGATGTTTTGTTTATCAAAGTATAATGTTAACTGTGCCTATAAAGTGTAACTGAAGATTACAAGAAATGAATCTATTCAAATCAACTGTGTAGCTTTTCGGATTATTAGTAAATTATCAATATACGACAACTTGCAGGGTACTAATTTAAAAAGTTAGTTTTGCAAGTTTAAAATGCCCATTAACATGCCACCTATGTCATAAAAAATTATTGCAGTTAAATCTGGGAAATTAAAGGAAGCCTGAATAATAGCTTTCATAAAAAAAAAAAAAAAACTGGCTGTAATTTCCAAGGTTTAAAAATATATTTAATGCCTCTTACCTTAACACTTGTTCAGTTAAATTGCACCATTTCTCAGAACTGTTTTGTTTGTTGACTTTTCAAAGCTAGACCAGTGAAGCAGCTAAAGACATTCAGCTTCTGTGTTTGTAGGGAACACTACTGTGACCGCTGACCACATATGTGGCCAGTCAACATGCTTCCATCATGGCAAAAGCATGCACACAATCAACTTTTAGCATTATTTAAGGAAAAGCTGATTCGCACTATCAGTTGTCTGAAGAGCACAACACCAGTCGGTGAGTTCTTCAGCAGATCCGACTACTGTTTGTTGTACTGTTGGCACAGGTGTTTTCTGAAATATGCTTGGGTTGGGCTGATGCACATAGTGAATCCCTCATACTGGTAGCCTTGGCAGCACTTAATTTTTGCATTTTGTTTTGAACACTCCCATGAAAAGAAGCCTACTTTAAAGGTCCTCTATGCAGACTCTGTAGTTTCACCTGTTTCTAGTAAAAACAGTCTCCTCCTTTGTCTAGTGGTGGCTTCCTACATGAAGTCTTACATCCCCTTTTATCACTGTATTAAAGTCTTTTTCTTTATTTCTTGCATGATGCTACATGTAAACAGTCTTTAGCTTTAGCACCTGTTGAATTTATCTAACTGAGATGCCATTGTCTTGTCCTATAAATAAATGTCTGGGTTTGTCTATAGCTAAAATGTACAAAATTATTTCTGCAAAAATAATGACAACAATGGCAAAGATTTCTGTTTAATTTTTTTTTTTTTTTTTTTTTTTTTAAATCAACGATTGTACACTGTCAAGTTCAACTTCCATGTTCTTTTATTTGACCTGTTTTTATGCTTTGAGACATTTAAATTAATATTGATTTTATATCTTGGGGACACTTTGCTGTAGACTGCCTATGTTTTTAAATTATAGATAAAAATGTGTACGCAAGTGTAAATGTTTAACAATGCAATACAGCCTCCTTGCATTTCCTTCTTTGGTGTCATCAATGAAAGGTGTCTGTCAACATAACATTCATGTTGAGTTACCCCAGTACACTTAACAGGGAAGACTATGCACTCCTTTTCAAAGTCCCTATCTAAAACTGACAAAACACACCGTTAATTCTGATATCCGACTTTCAGACAATGCGTTTATAATAGCCAATTTAATTATTTTATCTGGTCAGACTGTTCTCTTCAGTCGCAATTTTAGTTAAAATTGATAACATGATTTATTTTAAAAATAGCTAACCAATACTCATATTTTAACTTGCATAAAATTGGGCAGTCTACACCGTGATGTCAGGTTGAGAATAGGTAGGCTACTATATGTGTATTCATTTAAACAAAATGAGCTGTCTGTAATACAGCCGATTTTTAAATTATTTTAAATTTTATAGTACTTTGTTAATCCCACAGGGAGATGACTTCTCTGCATTAACTTATCCCCCTAGGGGATCAGTGGGCTGCTACGCTTATGCAGCACCCAGGGAGACCCAGTACAATTATAATGCAACCATTTTCATGAAATATGCACATAACCTTCGTTATCCCAGGGATAAATTTAGACACTATTTACCCAGTACATTTCTATCGTACATCTGACTTGCAGAAACACAGAACCCCCGGGGCTTCTGTATCCGGGGGTTAAACTCAGTACAGCAACAAGCTAGCTGCAACACGGGCAAAGCAAGCTTCAAAATACCAAGTTCATGTTTCCAGGAAATTCGCAACAAATATTTTTAATACTAAAATAAGCAAACCCCATCTGTTCATACTGTTTCTGACATTTGTTTACTGATGATATGGTCAGAAATACGAACTGGGATTGTGTAAGATATAACCATTATTAATGAACATTTCCTCTTTCAAAGGAAGAGCAGACTGTCTTTTCCTAATATAGTTATCAGCAGTACTGCCGCACACAAACGGATGTGAAGTCGAACGTTTTTCTTCATTTAATCAGCTTGTTCTCTATAATGGAATACTCCGTGTCACAAGCAGCAGAACAAAACAGGGATCTGTGCACAGGTCATCATCATCAACAACATCCGACATAGGTAGGGTACCATAGAGTGCGGTTAAGCATTTGATTGTTAAGAACTACGAGAGTTGCGGGTTTCACGAAGCATCAGTCGTCTTAAAGCGCAAGGTACTTTTGCCTTAAATATAGGCCAGTGGGCAAAGGCTTTCCATTACCTGCAGGGTCTAACCAGTCGTGCATCAACAAAACTATAAGGGTTACGGTGAACACAACGGCGAGCGATCCTCACAAAAGCAAAGAAATACTTCACCGCAGTTTTGCGCTGTTACCTGCAACTCGCATCTTCATAAAATTAACAAGACCGTAGTCACCGTTTAAAAATCAATTTTGGAAAACACATTACAAAAATCAATAAATGAATAAAAATAAAAGAGGAGGAAAAAATAGAAAAAAAAAACTAGCTTACTTTGCAAATGATCTGAATTTCACGCTGGACTCTAATACATCTCTGATGTGCATGTAATATCGAGTGATTCTCTGTCAGATGCTGTGCTCATCCACATATTCCCTAAGTCTTGTCTGTCCAAAGTTGTTTAACTCACATCAACTCTACTTGCCCGTCATATGATACACGTTCTACTCTCAGTATCGCATGATAAAAAGGATCATTAATTCGTTTTTTTTCTGCAATATTAACCACAACAGCGCAAACAGCTTGAGCTGTTTTCAACTCAGCGTGTTAGGGTTACAGAACATGTACTCACCTATTTTGGCACGGAAGACCCGACCCCACATTTCGCCTTCCCGATTTCTCCACTTAGAATAATAACCGGAACATAACCTACATAAACACCTGCTCGTTTGGCCTTCCACGCCCCCACCGACGGATTGGCCCTCGTTTTTCATGCTCTGTGCTCATGTATGGCTCTGGAGGACGTCAGTCATCCCAAGCTTTCTTTCTGTAGCGGACTCGGCTGTGCTCAGTCGCTCAGAGTTTGGTGTGTGTGCGCGCGCTGCGTGTTAGGAAAGTGAACTGACAATGGCGAGCAGAGTGCTTGTGCGGACTTGCTACGCTGCTGCACGCTTCAGGAGACCTAACTTAGTGCCCAGAACAGCGCGCGCCATGGGCACTTTAAAGGGTGAGTGGGGCTTTTATTTTACCAGCACTAAGTCGATATGAAAAGTGACGCACCGCGTATTTCATATTGGAAAGAATATTCAACACTATTCATGCACCAGTATAATGTTCTCGAAAAAAGTTAAGAATATTTATAATACTACATAATTAGAAAAACACACCGTTAGTTTGAAAAGTTATTTTACTTAGTGCTTAAAGGGTTGTTTTCTGATTCTAAGTTTCTGCCTGCCTTTTAAACTAATGTTAAACGTTTGATTTGTCATTGATATTTTTTCCTCCGTGTACTTGTATATCGTGAAGACCAAAAGTTATAGAAACATTTTTATTATAATCAAGGTCATTGGGAATCAATTCACAGGAAGGCCGTTTCGAAGACCCACCTTTTTTGGCAGCAACATATAACTTTGAGCCAGTTTTTTTTTTTTTTTTTTTGGGGGGGGGGTCTCCCAACATTGTATTTCTGCGAATTATTTAATGGGGTTGCTTGTTGTAAACGCATTACTTTGAACTTGGAATATATTTGGAAAAGAAATTAAATACTGTTGTCACACGTAGGTCGTTTCCACTGTCTTTGGCGTTGTCTTTAAATAGCCAACTCAGGCTGTGAATCACAACGCCTGTTAAAATTCATCAGTTGGAGTTGCTTTTTGGAGTATAAGCAAGTGCGCTTGTAAAATGCACGTTTGAAAGTTGTAAAATATCTGTTGTAATATCTTAAGAGAATTCTGCAGTGCTTTAAATGTGACTTTTAACTGCGGACTTTCAGGAATCCCAACAGATGAGGAACAGGCAACAGGTATCGAGCGCAGGGCTATACAGGCGCTCGCGAAAGGACAGGTAAAAACAAGGGGAATTTTGGGAAAAGGACACGAGGATTCAAATGCAAGGGTGCCGCCAAGGAAACCCTTAGCCTTTACTTTTTGGCACTCAGTTTTTGCAAACGTTACTACTCGCAGCACTGTATTGGGAAAATCCCACACATCTAGAACATTAAATTCTGAAAACGAACTTTGCTTGAACATTTACTTCTCCAGACAAATTGGGATGTTGGTGTTTGTCACCCATTTTGAGAAATTTCTGCTGCCAACCTTGTTTCTCTGTGATGTGAATCAATTGCGGTGTGTGACTGATATAAATTTTTTTTTTTTTTTTTTTTTTTTTTTTTTCCCTCTTCCTTCTGTCATCCGGAGTTAGGATCCTTACAGCATCCTAAGACCCAAAGTGTATGCTGGAACCAAAGAGGACCCCCACATTGTGCCTTCTATTAACAATAAGAGGCTGGTGGGCTGTGTATGTAAGTGTTATAGCGTACATCGTCAAAGACGCCATGTCAGACTAGGGTCTGAAGTGGACAGCACACAAAGTAACATTATAATCTCTCGTACACATGTTCACTTGTTATACATATATGGAAGAGCTGTTTGTTTTCACTCTTTACCATTTAATGTTTCAAAAACTAAATTGTAAAATGATGTAACTGTTACAGTTCCTGCAATGAAGTGCAAATGTCTGAATATTTCTTACAAACTGGAAACACCATATTGTTGGCAGGTGAGGAGGACAATACTGCCATTGTCTGGTTTTGGCTCCATGAGGGGGAGCTGCAGCGTTGCCCATCCTGTGGTTCCCACTACAAACTGGTTCCACACGAACTACCCCATTAGGTCATGTTGGGAGCACTGTAACACCCTGGTTAATGCAGATAGTGGTAATGTGTGAACTCCAATGTAGGGTGTGTGAAGTAATAAAATACCTTTTACATGCCGTATCTGTCTTTTATGGTAAAGATGTGGCACAACTTGCAATAATGCTAACACAGTTTGTTAAAGCTGGTGTCATAAACCTTATGCCAGACATTACACTACATATTAGATGCATTGGCAAAAACCTGCAGAACTGACTTTGAATCTTACACCTTTGTCCAAAGCGCCTTACAAATTACATATTACCATGAAGTAGGTTCTCTGCATTTAGCCCATCCGGTGGGGTAGCAGTGGGTAGCCACTGTTTGGCACCTGGGGAGCTAGTGCTGGGTGTCTTGCTCAGGGACACCTCATGGCTGGGCTGAGATTAAAAGCAGGAGAAATCCACATCCTAGTCTGATGTTCTAGCCATTAAGCCATGGGAGCCTGTTTACTAATATTGGCTCGGGTAAAGGATTGCTTTGTTGGTGCTGCCTACCACCTATCTCAGCACAGGGACTGACATGATACATAGTTCCTAGAAGCCAATGACATTCCTCCTTGTGACTGACTGCCTTCATCAACCAGCCATGCACAACAGCAGGACTGTGGGGAAGTATTTATTCAGAGTGGACAGAACTTGTGGCTAACATGCATGAGAACCCTACAGCATCTCCTTGTATGCTTTATTTGCCAAGGATGTGGTCTGATTTTTATTTATTTTTTTTTTTTAATAGGAGTATATAATTCTCTAAATCAGTCATATTGGCTAAATGAGAGAACAAAAAAAATTCAAAACTTAGTTGATGGTCAGCAAACAGGAAAATGTCTTGTCCAGCAAAGAGTGACCATCAAATGAATAGCACTTCTGTGGGGTTGTGTATACAAAAAAAAAAAAGTAATGCATCATTTTTTTTTACTACTGCTTCACACAAGATTGAAGCCTTGATAGTGATCAATAGCCTGGATAAGCTTCTCTTGGAGTTTGTTCCTGTCTGTGTACTTGGGCAGATCCAGAAGGTTGAAGCAGGTGTGAGCGACAGGTAAGTACTCCTCTCCTCCACCTGTGGGCTGGATTACCAGCTGTAGTGACTTCATGCCCAGGATGGGGATACGATCACTCCCAGTCAGGAACACTTAAGGTCCAACAGAGACCATGTGTGAGAACACAAATGCATGGTGTACCCATTGAAAGGTCAACCTGACAGCAAAACTGCACCCCTGGTTTGTCTGACGCAAGTCTTTAAAGCATTTAACAGACTGACTTTACACAAGTTACATACAAAACTGCACACACTTTAAAACCCCAGTTAACTTTCAAAATTCATATATCCAATCTGGTCAGCATTCAGGTGGATTGTTTTCTAATGTGTATTTCAAGGGTAAATACTCACAGAGAAACTGTTTCTTCTTCTCCAGAGAAAGGTCATGGAAGACCTCCCAGAAGAGCTTAATGGTAGGATGCTCATGCCAGTACTCCCCTTTGTAAACAGTACTCTGGTAATGGAATTATACAGATTTACTGGTCAGACACAGAACCTCAACATTTATTGTTTACACAACTATGGACAGATGAACACAGCAAAAATAAGTGTGTCATAGGTATAATGAACGCATCAAACAGTACAAGAAAAGAGCGAAAAAAAAAAAAAAACATCTGAAATAATACAATGACTGAATTTGAAATACTGGCATAATTATTTTCTATATATGATAAACAGTGCTAAAACCCTATTACAAACACAAGTACACTTGTTGCTTTCTTAAAATCTAAACTTTTAAACATTTAAGCATTAGTGTACACTTTACAGTAATGTACAGTACTTTTTTTGCACCACATGCATTTATCTGCGTTGTGGGCGTAAAACAAAAGGATTAGACTGTAAAAGCACATTTGCACAAATGAAAGGCGCGCACACCTTCTCGAGCTCTTTCCAGTCGTAGTTGGTGTTCCCAATCACCATGGCCTGCAGCTCGCTGGGCTGGAAGAGCTCCAGGACCTTACCACCACACACTTTGTGAAAGCCAGCAGAGAACTGGGTGAACAGAGGAGCTACCAATGTATTGAAGATGTAGTCCACATACGCAGTTACGAACTCCTGCCTGGAAAGGGGTTCATGTTAGGGTACTGTCAGGCTTAGCACAAGACAAACACAGTCTAGATGATGAACATTCAAATCCAGTGCTTAAACTGTTAGCAGTAACAGGCAATTAAGAAATTAACTTTACTGCATACAATGGGGGAAATCAAACTGTTGAAAACACTTATGATGTAATGAAGAAAAAAAAAAATACCTGTTTGAATTGTTCACCATAATGTTCATGCCATTTGGAACAAGTTCCAAAACCTCTGTTGCACCGAAGTTTTCCACTGTGATCTGAAATATGTAAACATGTTTAGTTTTTGATTACAACTAAAACATGTTAAAATTAAGCACTACTGTTTGAGCAAGTGGTCTAACTCAGTTATTTGCTAGTTGCACTTAGTTATGTACACTTCTGTATAGTAACTTCAGCATTTATGAAAATGACACCGATACCACTGAAACCTACTGTAAAATTCAGGCAGAATGTTTCTTCTACATCATCCTCTGTGTAATCTAGCAACTGTTGTAAACTCCTGAAGAAAACAAAAGGATTGTAATGAGGTGACATGCGTCCTGTTCAAATGTGACAACTTGAGTAGAGAGGCTGTAGTTCTTAACGCACCTGCCAACATCAGGTATCAGCTCCTTTAGGTCATCCAACGTGGGCTTCTTCTTTAGCAGCTTTTTGTAGAGAGCCAATGGAAAGTTCAGCTCCACGATTGTCAGGTTGTAGATGGCCAACCCGCAGATAGCGCCGATGAGGTGAAACAAGTCAATATCTTCAAACGTCTGAAAGAAAGATTCAGGCACTTTAAACTTGCAACTGTGATGTTAGGTAAAGACACTGACTTTCTGGTGACCAAGCATTGGTGAACAAGAATTTAGATCCAGAAGTTCTGTAGCTTATCTGATTTGTGGCCTCTTACCTTGTCCGAAAACCAGATTAGCCTGGAATCCTCGTAGTATCTAAACATGCCATACTTTGGATCAAGAAGTTCCTTCATGATGAGCAGAAAGAACTCCTTTCGAACACCTCCTGCATCCACTGCCTCTTCACCAACAAAGATCACCTAGGACAGGTGAACCTGAAGTTGAGGAGTCTGTTCTACTGCCCCAGATGACATCAGGTGGTACTCTGCTTAGTCACCATTACCATGTTTACTCTTATTAATTTAACCGGGAAAAACTACAGAGAAGGACAGCAAACCTTCAGAGGTTTCTTGTAGTCAACGTTCTTGGATTTCCTCAGAACCTCCATAGTGTCTCCAACAATGTTCTCCCTCCTGACAATGAGAATAAGGCAGGGGTTCACCGATTCCACCACTGGCATGAAGAGAGAGGAGAAGTTCTGCCTCTGAGCTTGATCGACAGCCATCTTGCGACAGGGGGAAAAAGTAAGGTCAAAACAAGAGTCTCAACACCACTTATCTGTCTCTCCCTCCCACAAGACTGCACACGTCAATCACATGTACTGTCAATCCAAACACACTTCAAGCTTTTAAATGTGGTTTACACTAATATTTACAGTCCCCCACTGATGCTTTAAAGAAAATGTCATAAATAGTAAAATTATGTTTCCAAAACATTTTAACTGGTACTGTATTGCAAAGCACAAGACTTTCTTTGGAAAGGACAAGACAGATCCTCAGACAGACACCTCCTGTAGTCCCGCACCTGCATCTGTAGAACAGCATCGGTCTGCAGCAACGTCGTCTTAGCCTGGGCGTCAAACACGAACGGATACTGGCACATGGTGACCGTCATGTCAGGCACCTGAAGGGTTAAGATTGCTATGATAGCCAGTGACTGTCAGCGCAAACGACACCAGGGCACGTACAAGTACGGCCTGGTGCACAATTATTAGGGTGTAAAAATAGTAAATGCAATATATGCATTTATTTTACAGTTTTTCTCTTTATATTTGATGTCTTTGAGCAAATATTTTATTAAAATACTTAACACATATACAAACTAAGTGGTGGACAAATTGTATTAAGACAAAAAATCTGTGCAGTTGAAAAACAGACATGAAGAGGTTTTATACTTTACCATTGAGAACATCTGTTGCTGGAACCAGTTGATGTAGTCATTCTTGATGTCAATCAGGTCATCAAGCTCATGGATGTAGAATTTGTCATACTGTATAATCTGTCCAGATTTTTCATTGACCTGTGGTGTTAAGCATTCATTCAACTGTGTTCCTACAGAACCTGAAAAGTTCTCTGCAAATTGTAAAACTAAGAGTTTGCTAGTATTATATGGGTTTTTTTCTGTACGTGTAATAAAAAGTATTGGCATCAAATTAAAAAGAGCTTTTCAAAGGGAGAAGAACTTGATACCTTCTGAAGACTTCAGTGTTAGACCTGTAGGCATTTCAAGTATGAAATGAGAAGATGAACTTACAGTGTGCAGCACCTCCAGGAACTTGAGGGAGATGTGAAGAAAGCTGGCAAAGATCCTCTGCTCCGAGAGAGGGATTCCCACCTTCTGCATCCTCAGCAGGTTGACAACTACATCCTTGTACAGCTGCACCAGTCTCTGGAAGACCGGCGACTCAAAGTTGGACCACCAGTTTCCTGAAATGGACAGAGGGCAGCGTGTACAGGTAACCAGGAAAACATCAGAGCCATAAGTCCTGGGAAATATTTTCTCTCTCTCTCTCTCTCTCTCACACACACACACACTCACTTACCTAGCACCTTCAAGGCTGCTTCTTTCGGCAGCGTGTACAGGTAACCAGGAAAACATCAGAGCCATAAGTCCTGGGAAATATTTTCTCTCTCTCACACACACACACACACACACACACACACACACACACACACACACACACACACACACACACTCACCTAGCACCTTCAAGGCTGCTTCTTTCAGCGTAATGACAGCCTTGCCAAAGGGGATGGCTAGGGTGACAAAGGTGTTTGGGTCGGTGAACAGGGGACACTCTGGCAGAGTCAGGTACAGCCGCAACGCTTCCACATCAGGCGGAGAGCTCGGCAGCTTCGGAATCAGGTTCTTCTCCAAGCTTGCAGCGATCTGGACACATGGCAAAGGAGCTGGAAGTGAGAAGCTGACCGTTTTAAGCACATTGTGGCTGGAAGCGGTAGCAGTTGCCCCGACCGCGGTCACCTGCTGCGTGATGTGTGGGTAGTCAGACTGGATCAGCTTGTGGAAAAGAAGGCGCGCCGTGTTCACGTCCACCCCTGAGTACTTGCTGCCCGTGTTGTAATGGTCTGGGTGGCTGAGTGAGAAGGGACACCACATCACCTTTTTAAGCTGGAAACCCACCTGCCCCAACAAAACCACCGTTCACACACATCTAGCATTAGGGATGTCACAGACGAGGGGATTTCAAGCTTATCAGGGTGAAATAAATGTGTTCACAAAATAAACATAACCCCAATTCCAAAAAAGTTGGGACAATTTATAAAATGTAAATAAAAACAAATGCAACGATGTACCATTTTTTTTAAATAAAATATAGTCAATAGAATACATCCATCCATCCATCCATCATCTTAACCGCTTAATCCTAGTGAGGGACGCGGGGAAGCCTGGAGCCCATCCCAGAGCACATAGGGCGCAGGGCAGGGGACACCCAGGGCGGGGCGCCAACCCATCACAGGGCCAATAGAATACAGCACTGAGGAAATATATTTAATGTTGAAACTGATCAGCCGTGTTGCATTTTGTAAATAAATGATTATTATGAAAACAAAAAAGTATAAAGTTTTGTCGTTTTTCCTTGATGTATGATCTATATCATATGTCATATGTTGTGCTTAATAATAATATGCTATGCAATTTCAATGGGAGACAGGTGTGGACTGCAGGGAGGCCAGTTCAGTACCTGCACTCTTTTACTACGAACCCACTCCGTTGTAACACATGCAGAATGCATCTTAACATTGTCCTCCTGGTATAAACAGGGACATCCCTGAAAGAGACGTCATCTGGATAGCAGCATGTTATTCCAAAATCTGTATGTACCTCTCAGCATTAATGGTGCCCTCACATATGTGAAAGTCACCCATGCCATGGCCACTTACACACCCCTGCACTGTCACAGATGCTGGCTTTTGAACTTCTCGATAAAAATCAGGGTGGTCATTTTCGTCTTTCTCCCTGACGACAGGACAACCAATATTTCCAAAACAGACCTGAAATGTGGACCACAGCACACTTTTCCACTTCACATCAATCCATCTCAGATAATCTTGGGCCCAGAGAAGTCGCTGGCATTTCTGGATGTGGTTCGTGTGGACTAAGTTTTACTATGTACAGTTTTATCTTGCATTTAGAGATGCAACTTTGTTGTATCTTTTATTGTCTGATGTGGGTTTTGAATGCAGTGCTACTTGAGAGACTGCAGATCACACGCATTCAGGGTTGGCCTTCATCCTTGGCATTTACGCAGCACACAGATGTTGCCACATTCTTTGAAGCTTTTAATAAATGTTATTGACCGTAAATGTTGATAGGCCTAAATTCCTCACAAGTGCACGTTAAACAACATCATTCTTAAACTGACTATTTTCTCACAGTTGTGCGCATAGTGGCAAACCTCACCCCATCCTTGCTTCTGAAGGACCGAGCCTTTCAAATGGGCCTCTTTTATACTTAGTCATGACTATCAGCTCTTACCTCTTAAATGGTTTACGTGTGATTTATTTGTTTATTTATTTGCTTTATTTATTTATTTATTTTTTTTACACGTTTTCATGGTTTTCTTGCACCTGTCCCAACTTTTTTTGAACTGTTACAGCCATCAAATTCATAATGATCGTTTAGTTACAAAACACAATACACCTGATCCACTTTAGCTTTAAATATGTTGTCTCTGTGCTGTATTATATTGAAAATGTGTCATGTAGGATTTGCAAAGCATTGCTTTTTATATTTACATTTCACAAAACACCCCAACATTTTGGAATATTGTACATAAACACTGTACATACGCTTCAAAAAGGATAATGTGAACACGAAGTTTTGCATACGATAACATTTTGAACATCAAAATAGAGGAACATTACCTTCCTGATAAAAAACTCCCATTAAGGCAACTTGCAGATGAGAAAAGGACGTCAATCTCGCTGTTAGGAGGAGAAATGAAAAGCTTCAAAAGTCAGAAAACAGGAACAGGCAGGTAAGGAACTGGCTACATCTATGGTTTAAAACTAACATAAATCACAAAAAAAAAAAATCACTGCATTTAAAGCACGAGTCGTGTTACCGTTTAAAAAAAAAAAAAAAAAAAAAAAAAAAAAAACTAGACTAGGCTGTTTACAGCAGTGTTTTGCATTTCTACCTTTTGATATGGTCGTCAAATTCAAAAGTACAGCACAAAGTACCACAAGAGGCATTATGTTAGAAATCTGAGCAGCTCTTCATATTTTAATACAAAAACCCAGTGACTGATATCTATAACAGTAGTTGTCTAAGTTTGCACATGTAAATTTCACCAAGAAATCAGTTACCAATTATTCAAAATATTGACTACTACAAGTGAGTAACAAGGAAGGAAGGAAGGAAGGAAGGGAAAAAAAAAAACCTTACTTAACAATTTCTGGCGGAAGTCTGGGCTGTGCATGACTTAACCATCGTTCAATAATGCAGCTATTTAGCGTATAAATGTCTTTACTAGGGTTATGTATCCGGAAATCATCTGGAGGTAAGGAATTCTGGAGAAACCAAACAGTTTGTATAACTTAACTGCTTTTAATTCACTGCATTAAAACAGTATTTAATGGTTATAAAATCAATCTTATTAAAAAATTACATTTGAATACTTAATGTAAAGCAATTAAAAATTTACCACTTCATTTATACTTATATAATTCAAAAAATAGCCATATGTTCTCTCATGCATGTGCGCATGCACGCATACACACACCTCTGGAGTTGAAAAATGAGCAAAACTCTGGTCTCCCCCAGCGTATATTCTTGTCACACAACAGCACTGTTCAGATTCTGTGGAGAAAAATAAATAGTTTTTATTTATTAGCTTAACTGTGTGAAACCAACATGTCTAAACTCTCCAAGTCACTTGAGGAACCAGCTTTAAAAAAAAAAAAAAAAAAAAAAAAACGTATAAATAAAAACCCAGGGTGCACCATATTCCTATTGAGATGGCAGTCAGTTTGAGCAGATACATGATG
>JABJVR010002925.1:0-16617 GCA_025773905.1 Chitala chitala | reverse complement strand
ACACACACACACACACACACACACACACACACACACACACACACACACACACACACACACACACACACACGAGCCAAGATCTGACGCACCAGCCCTGGAGGTACAAGGCAACAGTGCTGACCGGCAAGCCTCCGTGCCCCCTTATCTAAATTATATTAAAATTCTTCCATCTAAATTACACCTGGAAATGCATAATTTGGAGTATGCATATGTGAAATGCACAGCCTTAGTTTTAACGCAATCATTTTATTACTGCATTTTATTGCAACATGGTAGAAGAGCGCAGAAGGATGATGCGACATGGTAGAAGAGCGCAGAAGGATGATGCGACATGGTAGAAGAGCGCAGAAGGATGATGCGACATGGTGCAAAGCCATCACTGGTGTCCCAAGTGGAACTGCAGCATGAAGGACTAGTGAGTGAGAAAATAAAAACCCTAATCTGTCCATAGATGAAAGTGAGGGCCCTGGATGAGCGCAGGTCTACAGGGCAGGTCCTACCTGTGGCAGAATGTGAGCTTGTCCATGGTGTCTGTGACCAAGTGGGCATGCAGCTGAGGATCCAACTCCTTCAGCAGCTCAGCTTCCAGCTCTGGGTGAGGAACAAGTGCACAGATGAAGAGCAGCGGCAGGCCTGTACAGACTGTGTGTGTACATGCGCACACACACGTACACACAAACACACACCAGATGCTACTTACAAAGTACGTTTAATAAACCAGAAATACATGCTTGTGCTAGTAATTACAAACTGAATTTAAGGTTAGAAATTTGCATGTACGTGAAATACAGCATATGCAAATCAAGCAGGATTCATTGCATAACCGTGCACGCACCAATCTTCCTGTGTAGACCATCGGCACAAAAGTCACGGGAGAACCTCTCCATGTAACAGGAAAAGCTCCAGTACGTGTCCACCTCAGAGTCCAGGACCTCCAGAAACCGGCTGCACAGATCATTCATTCCCTGGGCGTAGCTCACCTCTGACTCGGTGTGCAGGGAGAGATGGATGTACAGTCAAAGTCAAAAGTCAAAGTCAGCCTTATTGTCAATTCTGTCCACATAAACTCAAGAAAGGTTGTTTTCTGCTCAGTTGCCTCGATATCTAATTACTTACATATATAATAAAAATGAAACTATAATCTGAAAGTATTGAGAAAAATGTGGAAATGCTAGAAAAAGTAAACACACGCTCAGATAATTCTATAATTCTGTATGACCTTCAACAGCCAGAGGGCTCTCTTCAAACACATTTAATCAAGATAAAATAATAAAATATCATTATATCGAGTACATATACTGTGCAACGAGTCCCAGAGTCTGCTACACACGAAGAGGTCAAGAAACAGCAGAAAAAAGTACATTTAGAATGTGGAAAGCAGGAAGGAGGCAGGATACCTGGGTGTACAGCAGCAAACGTGATCAATATTTCCCGCAACACGAGCAGGTTGCTGGAGCGATGCCCCCTGTGCACACAAGGGTCCTGATGTTAGAGCCGGCGCCCTGACTCTCACTGTGGTACATGTAGACATCCTGAGCATTTCAGCACAGAAAACCATCATTATGTGCTGGACTGAACACACGTGTGGTGCCCATCTAGGGTTATATTAACGCCTCGGTGTACACAGACACGCTAACGTGCATCTAGTTATACGTTTTCTCATTTGGTCACCTTCCACAGCACTTATTCACATATGTGGCATATATGACCATTTATGGGAAAACCCAGCCAAAATTATAAAAATGTAATACAATATTTTAAATATTCTGATTCCTTATGACAGACTGTAATTCCTGAAAAAAGGCACCCAAATTTTCCTGTCCCTAGCATTAATGTTGATAATTTTTTTTAGCTCATTACAATTTTCTGTAATCTTGCTTTGCACGTTAATTGTACGGAACAGTGCCTGGTGAATTCGCTCAGGTTTTCCAATAGACGCTACATGTATGTAGAGAGAATGGTAGGGCCGCTTAGGACGTAGACAATGTAGGCAGACACCTGGATCGCCATCTACTGGGGAGAGTGGGAGGTGCCATAGATGGCCAACAAAAAATATTACAATAGGGTTTTATGTTTTGTATACATGTTTTTGGACGTAATAAAACTACGTGTTGAAGCTGTCACCATTTTTTGCAACCTGGGTCGGCAGAGGGCATCAGTGTCTCACCTGAAACACCAAAATGCCTACATATAGCCCTATACAAGAGCTCCTTCAGCCCCTAACTGTCACTAAACGCAGCATGCTGGCAAAAATGATTTCTGTGCAGCCTGCTGGTTTAAAAAAGACATCACCTGACCATCGCCACGAAGCACACAGAAGTAAACCTTGTGAACTGAAGGGACAAGACTTCTACTGTGAAGAGATTCCTGCAATTCATAAGACAGTCAAAGCTCATAACACTTCTATAATAAACAGGAGGGAAACGGCCAGGAGCTTTATTCGGAAGCCTTACTCGGCGAGCAGCTACACTTTAACCCACATCAGCCCACAGACCCTCTGTGTACCTTCGCAAATGCTGCCAGAACATTATCGAGGCAGAACTCACAAGGGACGGAGAGGTCTTCTGTTCTGTTCATTGAACTTGGGCAGACAGACATGAAGTTCAACGTGAAATGAACGTAAACCACTCAAACATATACTACTAAAAGTGGATGCAGCTCAAAAGTAACTAGAGGGGAAAAAACTGCTAAAAACCTTCTGTGTAACAGACTTAGTCAAGGAAAAAAAGCCATGAAGAGCAGCCAGCTGCTCCAGAACACTCTGTGGCTACAAAGCACAGCCACATGGCCATACAGCTACCTTCAAGTTCCCCCACATAACTCCAGTGCTGAGAGAGTCACACTGCTTACCACTCTCATCCAGGACCCATTATAAGCTTGGAGTCTTTGTTTTACATAATCTGGCCCCATCATATTTATCCGAGATGCTCGTACCTTACGTTCCTCGCTTGTGGAACGCGTTGGAGATTCGCTGCATAATGGAACTCAATCAAATCAAAGTTAAAAACTCATTTGTTCGCCTTGGCGTTCGAGGCCACTTAGAGGTCTGCTGATGTGTTTCCTGCTGTACTGCTCTGCCATGCCATCGTTTTAAATGTCTGTCTTCTGTGTGTAACTTTTTACTTATTTTCGTGTATCATTGTTTTTTGTTTTTAATATTTCATGCTTTTAGTATTGCTTTATGTTTTATCCACGTTTACAGTGCAGCGCTTTGGACAATCAGTAGATTGTATTAAGCACTATATAAAGTTTGCTTGCTTGTTTGCTTGTATGTATATTACATTCAAAATGTAAAAGATAGTTCATGTCTGGTACTGGAACAACTTCACTGCCCACTTCCACCTATCAGGAAATTTACAACATGCCTTCCAGATTCAATGACATCACAAACATAATCGCATATGCTCAACGGGCTGGAGGCGGAGTTAAAACTTTACAATGGGGTGGCTGGGCGGAGCCAGGGAGTTCAGAGGGATGCTGGTTACTTCTGACATAATTCCACAATGAATAATAATAATAATAATAATAATAATAAAGAAAAATCAGGGATTTCACAGGTTACGACTGTCACACTAAACATGAGGCACTCGATGTCCTTACGAGTAGTAGGCCAGGTCCCTGTCTGTCCGTGGCACGTCCTTGTCGATAATGCGGACCGCTTCCTGCAGCTCCTCCAGGTCAAAAGTGACGCGCTCCAACAGTACCTGGGAGAAAGCAACAGGAGTTACAGATGCAATCACTGTGCGTACACTGTTCATTGCCTGCCGAACGGCGTACGCGCGGACCAAGGGCAGGCGTGTTCGCCTGCCGAACGGCGTACGCGCGGACCAAGGGCAGGCGTGTTCGCCTGCCGAACGGCGTACGCGCGGACCAAGGGCTGGTCTTTTCGCCTGCACCATCACGAAAGTTCCTGTGTAAAAATAAAGTTAACTGTATCTTGGTTTTCAAGGTTATCTAACATGACTCCATTTTGGTATGGAAAAACAGGCATGTGGTGTAGTTTAGATAAGGACGAAAAGGGCACATGGGAACATTATTACAGAAGTATCACACAATGGCTTGGGTACACGTAACAGAGTGCAGTACCACAGTAAAAGAAAAATCAACATGAAATTTAAAAAAAGCCAACTGATTTAACAGTACACCCCCCCCCCCCCAAAAAAGTCTTCAAGTGTAGTTTCCTTCATTCATACACACATTCCTCACTGATTAATCATTTCCATGTGACGTGCCAGTGCAGGAAGCGTATTTACTGGACAGTAAACCAGGTGCAAACTAATGCAGCCATACAGACAGGAAGGAAACAGTTATACACATTCTACATGTTTCAGGACACAAACTCAGCGTGGACACATTGCCCTGTGTGAGCCGTTACAACAGAACTACAACTATCAACAACTTTAACTATCATTAAAATTAATGCTGCACAAACTGTTGAGTTTAATGGAGAACACCTCACATGCCCTCCACGACCTGCTGATCAGACAGCAGAGACTAATTCAGCTCCACTGGGACTATTTAGAGCCGTTTATTAAAAATTGAGACTTGCACATTTGAAAACCAGTTCAAAAACTCTCCACATTGCCAAGGTTTAAAGCCAGCAGCCATGGACCACACCTGTGCCTGCAGCTCCAGGAAAGAGAGTCTTTCCTTGACCTCCTCACTCAAATCTTGGCACTGCTGTCTGGCTTTCTCCTTCCTCTCTTCAAAGTACCGCACTGCAGCGACTAGCTCAGCTGTGAAGCAGGACAGATGCAGGACACACTGAGAAAGGTTACCTGGGCAGCAGGTGACACAATGATTAAGAGAATGGACCCCCCCCCAAAAAAAAACGCATGCACGCATGCATGCACGCACGGCCAGCTTTAAAGTTCAGGTGAAATTGACAAGTGAAAATGATCTTCTGTACTCCATCTCTTGTAGATATTTCAGGTTTACTGTCTGAAAGGGTAGAAGCTGCCTTTGCCCTTTTGATCGGCCCATAATTCCAACTCAATTCTTTTAAAAACTTTGGCTGTGTGTTTTCACCCTTCTCCTAGTTAAACAGCTAATTCTGCCACGTCTGTCTGCATCACTGACCCCTGAGAGACACCATCTAGCACCATATAAGGACACATTCAGCCATCTTTGTAGACTTCTCCAAAGTGTGAGAAAACTCGTGTGTAGTGTTTCTACACAAGACACCTATTGGCTTTTCGTTGTTTAATTAGTTTTGTCATGACTACATAATGATTGGTTGAACTGTAGGAGCCATTTAAACACAGCCTTTTGCTGTCTGAACTGACAGAGTTTAGGACGGCTTAAAGGTTCTCAGTATGCGAGGTGAACCGTTCAAATAGGTCAAGATAAGAAGCATCAGAAACGTAACCAACGCAGCCGAAGAGACTCAAAAGGCAGTACCGTCAGTCCCGTTGAGCCGCATATGTACAGCAGCTGGGAAGAGCTTTTGCCACTTTTTCTTCATGACGTGATATCTGACAGCCAGCTGCTCGCTGAGCAGGGGGCGTTCTAGAGCAGTGGAACTGCAGGGGAACACGCCAAACAGGAAACGCCACACTTGCCCCCGCTCTGATGGGGACACGCCTCCTGGAAACACGAAAAAAGGAAACAGGTCAACAGCTTACGCTGTAAACATTCTAAGCATACAAGTATGTCTAGCGGAAGGTGTCATGCGTGTTAATTTGCGATACATTGTATATATTTAATATATACAGGAATCATCACATGATGCTGTAACAATGACTGCTCTTAATGACATGGGTTTTAGCGATAAAGCAGTTAATTTGATTAGTACTGGAAGAGATGGAGGTGTCATGACACACAGACGATCAAACAAATTTTGTCCTACAATCCAGCTGGACATCTTTAACAGGACCAGTTCTAGGCATAAACAAGATAAGCAGCTGCTTCGTGTCCCCCAACCATCAGGGGGCTCCACCACAGCCATAAAAAAAGCTAACTTTAAGGACACGTACGTAGTCAAGACCTGCTGATGCACATTAGCTCAGAACGGTGATAAGTGAAACAGCCATTTTTGTTTAAATCAAACAGGATTTTAGAGTTCACTAAACGCTAGTATTTGTAGTATTTGTAAATACAGTTTAACTCCAGTTTTTTCCTGTGCCACAAGGCGTGCTAGTTGCAGTGTTGGCCGCTAAATTCAGAAAACACAAAAAGATTAAGCAGATGACACTGATAATGACTTGTATTTAATGTTATTTGGCAATGTAGTCAAAGTTATTGTAAAACAGTTTATATATATATATATATATATATATATACACACACACACACACACACACGATGCATAGCTGTGACCATAAATCAATTCAATTCATGTTAATGCACTGAACTAGTACAATGCAGTATTAACAAAATGTTATTTTGCAATTACAAGATATAATTTTAAATCTTGGCAGTGAATACTGAATTAATAAAGCCACAAAAAAACCACCTGTCAATTTTGTTTAATTTTGTAGTTTAATGCAATTGTTCTTGGAAATACATGTATGGTAATGAGTGTGCAGCATTCCTTTAAAAAAGGAATGGAAAAAAACATGTATGACACTTACGTAGCATCGTCATAATCAGTATAATTTTATTCACAGGTGTAATTACCTTTGTGGAAATATTCCCCCCCAAATAGACTCGGCCACCCACTTCACAGATTTCTATAGTCATCATTACTGCTATATTTGTGTGGCTTTTCTCCAGGTTCTTCCATTTCCTCCCACACAGACAACCCCTTCCCTTAGTCAGGAGGCAACACTGCTCAGTGTACTTTATAAATACAGCACAGACACTCTGCTCCACTATATATAGGCTTACACACAATTACCTGTTGCATTAGGTTTGAGCAACGTGTTAAAAGTGCTATATGAAAATAAACTGAACTGAACTGAAAAATGAACGAGTTGAGTTAAAGGTCCTAATAAACATTGAACAATCCACATGTCATTGGTTTATCATTTTCATAACATTATTTAGTATGATACATTGTGACATTTAAAAAGTTTTTGTTGTCATTACATAGATATACATGTTACACACGTCATGACAAAATTTTGTTCTCTGCATTTAACCCGTGGGGGAGCAGTGGGCTGTCATGCACGGCTCCTGGGGACCCAGCATTTTAGCATCTTGCTGAAGGACACACCTGGGTGTGGGATTTGAACTGGGAGATGTCTGCATTCCAGACTGATGTTTTGTCATCACTATGAGACAGACATTGGGAATAGTTTGGTGTACTCAGCTTTACTGTCCTGCTCAATTACTGCATGTCACGTGTGTTAAACCCTCTTTTAAAATCATATTCAAATATTTTGATGCATTTTAAGAAATCACCACATCACTTGCAATACAACCATGTCAAATTTGCTCATGACCAAACAGAAAACACAATTTCCCCACAGAAAGCAAAACTAGTCTTGGTGCCACAACTGTTACAGTAATGATAATTATTGTTGTTAATGAGAGCTCAATAAAAGGCCTTATATGCAAAAACAAAAAGAACAAAAACTTTTATTCAAAGCCTCTGTGGATGGACTATGGGAAACAGGCATGTATTACACTATGTACTGAAACCTCATCACTTGACTCCCATATGACAGGACTTTACTTAGACTTTCCTAGCTAGAACTGAATAGAAAACTACTTTTCCCCCCTTCAAGTTTAATACCCTTCACACTGAACACTTCCCACTAGTGAAACAGTACACTGAGCTCACAATATGGTTTGATTAACGATTTTGTGACAATGTCCAATACAAAATTTGAATGATTAAAAAAAAAAAAGAGGTAAAAGCATTTACAAAGCAATGCCAAGTGGCGGTGTGTAAGTACTGCATCACACTGCCGGTGTTAAGAGTTGTGTAACCCGTGTTTTCCGTGGATTAGTTTCAGGCCATGGGCTCAATCGTAGCGGCTATGCAAACAGCAGAATGCATTAAAACTAATTTAAAAAGCGGGTTTTTGTTCTCTTCACTTACAGGATGTGAAATGCGTTTCACAACCGGCCAGCCAGCCCAGCTCATAAGCCACAGTGTAAAAACTCAACCCCCCTGTCCTCCTGCATCTTTTTCAACTCACTTTTGAGTATCATTTAAAAAAAGCTAAAGTGAATAAGGGCTTTTAAACATTTTCCAACCAAGCAGGTTAAACCCTCCGTCACGATGGTGTCAAAGCTTACTGATTCTCACTTTATGTAGACCAGCTGCTTCCCACGACGCGGGTTTATATAAAGCGAAACTGCCGAAATGATTAGAGTTCGTGTTATAGAAGCGCCCCCCAGGGCGAAGCTGTGTATAAGGAACCCGGTTCTTCTCCAGTGATACCATCTGTCGCTCCTACCGTTTCTGATGATGTAGGTCCTCATCCTAGACTCGTCCACTCTCCCCTCTGAGTCCATCACGCCTGGCATGCAGGAGAAGGCGGAGCCCGCAGGTGAGCTGCAGCTCGCTGCTGGAACAAAACTCCTTGCTGGGTTCTTCTCCCCCTTCCTCTCCTGATCGCCTTTGCGCCTCTGACACCTACTTTGGCTTGGCATGCTGGTGTCCTTGGGGGCAGGTGAGGCTCCCCTGCTTTCCTGCGGAGCTTCCATTACGCACCTGAATTGGACGCTGAAATAGTTAAACCAATTATGACTGCAAGCAGGAAAGTGAGTTACTGTGTTCAGGAGGTGGTATTTACTTCAGACACATGACTGCGTGCTCGGTGACGACTAGCCAAGCGTGCTGCTCCCGCACAAAGCTCCCCACCTCCTTCCACAGGTCATATGACGGGAACCTCGGTGTCTGATGTCCGCTGGGCAGCTGCGGATATTTACTTAGTGTTTCGACTCCCCCCTGTGGTCTGATGCCACATGGTAGTACAAAGCCAAAGTCTATAATAATAATAATAATACATTTTATTTATAATGCACTTTACATTTGGGTCAAATCTCAAAGTGCTACAATGTTAAGAACACTGAGAACATTACAAAGAAGTATAAACTGCATATAGCCTAAAAATAGTATGGAAATGTAATAAAAGCAATATAGCTAAAAACAATCAAGTAGTCTAGCCCAGATATGCTTTCGTGAACAGAAAGGTTTTAATGCTTAATAATAGTTTAATACAAGGTCTGCACAGTATTAAGAGTTAACTGAAATACCATGGGAGCTCACAGGAGCTCAGCCACCCGCAGGTAAATAAGGACCAGTTGGCAGAGGCGCCCCTGTGCGGGAAGCCCTGAACTGGACGTTAGGATTATTATTATTATTATTATTATTATTATTATTATTATAGACTTTGGCTTTGTACTACCATGTGGCATCAGACCACAGGGGGGAGTCGAAACACTAAGTAAATATCCGCAGCTGCCCAGCGGACATCAGACACCGAGGTTCCCGTCATATGACCTGTGGAAGGAGGTGGGGAGCTTTGTGCGGGAGCAGCACACTTGGCTTATTATTATTATTATTACATTTTAACTGGTGTGAATGTTAGTAGTTGTTGTCATTAAATAAAATCGAAATTTCATTACTGGCTACCTTTTCAACGAGTACATTCCATGTTCCGCAAGGTAAGCAGTGAAGCAGCGAGCTCACCTGTGCAGATGTTCCTCTGTTTGCTTCTGGCTGTAAAACTGTAAACGCTACTCATGTGTCATAAGGTCCGGTGCGTCCCAAGTCACTTGCTGTCGCTGTAATCGTGAATTTCGTAAATGTTCTTGTGACCCACATTGAAGATGACAGCGTGTCTGACTGTTGGTTGTCTGTCAGTGATGGCTCAGGAACGCCACACACACACACACACACACACACACACACACACACACACACAGAGAGCTAAGGTTTGGGTAGGAAACATGACGTCACAACATTGCCACGCTGCACCTGATCTTTTGCAGTACTGTTTGATTTTCAAGGCGAACTATTACAGGGAGTAATTGTGTGGGTTATGGCTTTTTCGGTGCACAGGACCTCTGCTTTCTGTGTGTGAAATTGTGTCTTATTCTGCACCATGAGTTTACACTGTGTGGTTCAGTATGTTTTTAATTAATCGTTTTAGTCTATGTTTGTTCTACAATGGAATGGTTGTGTTGTTAAAGTGTTGATAAGCATATTGAAGGACAGATTTTTAAAACAAAATGCAATACTAGAAGTATTAGATTTTACTTTGGCACCTAATGATGGCAAACCTGTTTACTAAAACAATGAGCAGCTTTTGCTGATTGAAGGTGATGGAGAAGAACAGGACAGAGCACGTCTGTTTGATCCTAAACTATTTTCCAATACTTAATAATTCAACAGGAAAAATATAATTATGTGCTAACCAAGTGGTCTGTAAATGCAATACCATATTCCTAGATACCTATGGTTTTTATACACATTTTGCATTCTGTTGGGGGTGTGTGTATAACAGGGGCGACCATGGCTTTAACGCATGACCTTACTGCTCACACACAGTTACCAGACTAGACGTAGTCTGGTGAGCTAAAGACCCGAGTCCTTTGCTTGGGGCTAATCATACTCTTTACTACTGGGGGGATTCCTACCAGAACACTCTCACATCTGTTACACTCATCTCATCTTCTGCCGCTTATCCGGGGCTGGGTCGCGGGGACAGCAGTCTACGAAGAATCACCCAGACTTCCTTCTCCCCAGACACCTCCTTCAGCCAGTCGGGAGACATAGCTCCTCCAATGTGTCCTGGGTCTTCCCAGGGGTCTCCTCCCAGTGGGACATGTCTGGAAGATCTCCCCAGGGAGGTGTCCAGGAGGCATCCAAAACAGATGCCTGAGCCACCTCAACTGGTTCCTCTCGATCAGGACTCTACTCCGAGCTCCTCTTCGGTGACCAAATTCCTCACCCTAATCTGTTACACCCTTCTCTTCTAAATTTCCGTAGCAACTGTAGCCCGACTGCTTGGTAGTAGCTGATATTTATCTGAGTGAAACGGCACCAGCGTTTGGGGGGAGGGGACCCGGGGTTTGAAGCCGCAGTCCGCACTGAGTTACTAGACCAGATGATCAGCCTGCTGAGATATAGGCCAGAGTGTTCTAGGTGGGGGACTAATCACACTCTTGTCCTGACCACTGGGGGATTCTCACCATAGCACATCTGTTACATGTGCTGAAGTGGAGTCCCATCCAGGGCGTACCCTGCTTTGTGCCCTGTGCTGAAGTGGAGTCCCATCCAGGGCAATACCCTGCTTTGTGCCCTGTGCTGAAGTGGAGTCCCATCCAGGGCTTACCCTGCTTTGTGCCCTGTGCTGAAGTGGTGTCCCATCCAGGGCGTACCCTGCTTTGTGCCCTGTGCTGAAGTGGCGTACCCTGCTTTGTGCCCTGTGCTGAAGTGGAGTCCCATCCAGGGCATACCCTGCTTTGTGCCCTGTGCTAAAGTGGAGTCCCATCCAGGGCGTACCCTGCTTTGTGCCCTGTGCTGAAGCGGCATACCCTGCTTTGTGCCGTGTTGCCTACGTCGGATTTAGGCGTCCTGTGTTGGACACTCAAATTCATCCACATGGTTTGTTTGGCACTGAAACTACAAATCCTTGTAGTGTTTTATGGAATGTTTAAAACTCGGGCAATATGCACATCTCATCGCGCTATGATGTGTCACTAAAGTGACTGTCTTTTACTGATTAGCTATGAAAATTCATGAAATCATTTGTAATATTCTATATATGTAATATTCTATATATATAATTTGTATTGTACCATTTTCTTTTTTTGGCAAAAATACATTAAGAATTTTTTCAGTCCAGCTTCACACATTGTTCATTTTTGCACACATTTAGTCTTGTAGCCAAAATACGCAGTTATGTGGTGTTGGGAAAAATCACAATTATACATAACATGTTGCTCCTTCCTGGATTATAAAATTTACTTAAAAATTCTGGTTTGATACTATTCTGACTTTTACTATTCTCATGCATTGTGCAATACAGGATGCTTTAAAAGTTTATGTTATATAAAAGACCTTTGGGTGATGCCTTCACACACTATACTACTATACTCTAGGAGGCTGTAGACAGGTGTAGCAGCAGCAGGGGACACTTTGTGGCTTCTGCTTGCCTCACTTTCCTTCACACATTTGCATATATGGTGTCCTGTTGGGCTGCACTGGGGTCTGGAGAACATTCCTCTGTCACCTGGAGGATAGAGAGCAGATTGGCTGTATGGATCATCATATCTCACCTTTCATTTTGGATCTGAGTTTAGGTGAATAGACAGCTCTAAGGTAGGTGTGTGTGTGTGTGTGTGTGTGTGTGTGCCCTGCGCTGAAGTGGTGTCCCATCCAGGGTGTACCCTGCTTTGGTTGGGTTTCAGGCCTCCTGTACTGGATAAATTGTGTGAGAAAAGTAGTCTTACATTAATTTTAACTTTCACTTAACATGTAAATGTAACTAATTACTTTGACCAATGAGTGTGGTGAAAATGATAAGACGTGAAAAAGCAGAGAACAAACCAAAGTGCTGTTGTCACGTAAACACTAAGACCACGAAATGGAGGCCAAGATGTCTGGAGTCCCACTGAATGCCATCAAACACACGTTGGTTTGACTCCTGAACCCAAGACTGCCAGAAGAGCTGAACCTCCCTGAGCTGATACACTGAGTTGGTGCTTAACTGCTTTATATAAATTTCTGTGGGGACATCGTAGTAAAGGCTAATTATTTGAAATTAATTATGGCATTTTGATTATTTGTGAAATTATAATTTGTGCATTTGAAGCCAAAACAAAAGAACTTAAAATTTAAAATATTATTTAAATAATGTGTGTGAGTTAAAGCTAGGAGTACAAAACACACCTCTATATTACTGTACACATGCTGGGTGACTTCACAGTTCGAGTGGATGCTGGCATGGCAGACTTCTTCTTTCTCCCTGTGAGACAAAAGGTTAATTGGAGTTTGTACCATAGCACATGCTGTTTATTAATAGATCACTAGACTGCCAATGTTCTCAACTTGTTCACTTCCTTTTCTTCACTTCTCCTTTATAATTTAGCAGTTTGCTGCTCTGTATAAACTATACATGTATGCATTCACTTACAATTAATTTTAGCCAATTTGTGGAGCCTAATTGTAGAAAATTAAGGATAATCCTTAATTTTAGTGAAAGAGCAACAGTTAACTGAACAATGTACCTCTGTGTAGCACATAAGGTTCATTGCAAACAGCAGAAATACTGATGTGTCATGACATACTTCACCACTAGGTGGTGTGACAGACAGGAAAGCACTGCCAGAACTGGACCGTGTTTGCTGAGCATGAAATAGTCGGTATGGACCCCTCTAATCAGCTCATCATTCTGCTGCCTTGTAGGAGGCTCTACGGGACCTTAATGCTCACACCCTCTGATTTAAAAGCAGTTTCTGTCCTCAGAGCCGTCGTTAAACTAAACTGTGAAAAACGTTTATATGACCACACAAGTATGAAACTCTTATTGCAAGTAGAGTGTGTGTCTGAATACACAAGTGAAATACTGTTTTTTCTTGAAACAGAAGATGTTTCTGTTTCTTTTATATTGTAACCAACTGAGGGAGCAGGGAAGTTTTGAAGCCGGGTCATCGCTGCCAGCACAGCGCACCAGACAGGAGCCAAAGACTCACCTATCTAGCGCTGGGAGGAGCCAATCAAACCCCTGGGTGTGACGTCACCGTCACTGCAGCCGACTCGCCGCCACATGCAGTGGTCACTACTGTGTGTTAAGTGTCTAACTCTAACACCACATCTAGTAGATATACTTATTTCATTGTTCAGAAGTGTGCAGTGACAGTAAACAAATCCTGGTTCTAATACTTAAGATACACGCTTAAGTTAGTAAGAATTGCAATCAGTCAAGTGCTTATTGAAACGCTTTCAGAAAGAAGCTGAGTTGCAGCTTGATTCCACTGATGGTCACATGGGTCCACAAAATGAGCCCTGTGTACAGTGACAAAGGTGACCAGCGAACAAAACGCTACGATAGTTTAAGGGAAAAAACTATATGGGAAAATGTTGTTCTTGTGGTTTTGCACAGGGACAAATGTTTATACATTTATCATTTGATGAAATTAATTTTTTTTTGCAAAGTGTAGTTTTCATTTATTAAAAGTGTAATTAATTTTACAAAACACTTCACCAGAATCCGAAGCCAGAAGTACCTGGACGAGTGAGCAGACGGAGCTGTGTGAACAGCAGCAGCGTGCTCGGCTTCCTCACTGCTTACTGCCTCTGCACCGCTCCTGCCACACGTCAGAGGATCACGACATGTGAAAACGTCACCTTCTTCATCACGAGCTACTGGTCCTTCAGGGTTTACACCAATTAAAGAAGTGCTTACCCTTTTCTTCTTAGCACCCATGACAAGATGGAAATGATGACCAGTAACAATACAGAGATGGTAATTATAATAAACAGGCTGTTATCTGAAGGAAAAAAAATAGAATCTGCTGTTGAATGCTGTTTAAAAAATATTCTAAATCTCAGTTAAAAAACCAAACATGAATAAATACAATGTAAAGGATAAACCATGATGGGTGTTAAGTACTGACAACAGATTATATATATATATATGTGTGTGTGTGTGTGTGTGTGTGTGTGTGTGTGTGTGTAACAGCACAGCCCCTGACTGGTTTACACCACAGAAACTTGCAAATGTAATGTTTTTACTGGTCGAAGAACACTAATAAAAAAAATCAGTTTACTTTTACATTCTGTGTTGCAAAACAATCAAAAACATTTGTAGTCCTTGGAGAGTTTACAAACAGTAAACATTACAAACAGTCCTGATCTCAGAACTATACATTAGAATGAAGACACTGATTTATACCTTTGAGTTGCCTTGCAGCTCACTACTTCGTACGAATGTGCGGTTCGAAGACCTTACCTGCATGTAGAACACACCTACCTCTTTCAGGCAGGTGGAGCGTCATGCTGACAGTGCCTTGGCTGTTATTGGCACGGCAGGAAACGTGACTGTAAACGCCTTCTTCCATATGCAGCGTGTACAGTGTTACGGAGCCGTGCCTCTCTGTCTGACCGCTGGGTACGAAGCCCTGGGGAAGAAGCCATTTGACCTCGCTGCTGGGGGCTGAATCCACGATGCAGACACACGTCAGTCCCGACACGTTAGCGCTACAGCCAGATCCCACTTTGATCTCCGGAGGGTCTAGGATGCACATGTGCAAAGCGTGGATTTCACAGCTAGACGTCACGTGATGGGAAACGTCTGTTTCCCATCCGAAGAAAACAACCTTGTAGAGCTGATCTTGAAAAGACATTTCTTTAGGTTTAATTAAAATTGAAAACTATTAGTTTTCATTAGTTTGGGTCATTTGAGGTTTAGTGTTTTATTAATGTGTAACGAGCTGTCCAGCCGAACTCACGCTGTACATTCATGTTCAGCCGGCTTGACATGCCCTGCCCCTCTTCATTGACAGCTGTGCAGTACACTGCCTCAGGGTGTCTGGGAACTTTCTTTAATGTGAAGGCATTCCTATTAGACAGTAGGGTCCCAGTCCCACTGTACCACTGGTAACTGTGGGCAACTGGGTTAGAGTCACTGCAACACTGCAGCTCCACAGTGTCTCCTTCCTTCACTGTAGACTTACAGTCAATCCTCACATGAAGAGGAGCATCTATGTAAGTCAAACCAACAGACTCTAGTCATGAAGCTAACATTTGGCATATGAACCAAGTGCATAGTATTGTGGGTAAATTTTTTCTATTGTGTGTGTAGGTACATAAGTTTAAATTTCTGGTGGCAAGGTAAAAAAGAGGAAAAAAGACTGCTAAAAAATGTGACTGGTATATCTGGTGGGGTATGTCTACATGAGGACTACACCGTGAAACTAAGCATTTTTAGAATTAAAAAAAAACTTTAATAGCAGATCAAAGTAGACTTGCAGCTGTTTTAGTAGAACAAGCAAGTATCACAGGAAGCCAAAACCTAACGAGGAGTTTCTCAAGAGATTTAAAGGTCATGTGACATCAACTGGTAGAAAATAAAAAATGTGTAAAACAAAGGCAACAACCGAAGAAAACAACCTTGTAGAGCTAATATTGAAAAGACATTTCTTTAGGTTTAATTAAAATTGAAAACTATTAGTTTTCATTAGTTTGGGTCATTTGAGGTTTAGTGTTTTATTAATGTGTAAATGACAAAGTTAAATCTTGACTAAAACTCAACGTATTGTATTTTAAAACAAGTTTGTATGTGTGAATGCGTGGGAAAAGGAAATTATGTTTATGGCCAAGTATGTTTGTCACATACAAGGAATTTGTCTTCTGCATTTAACTCATCCCCCTTGGTGGGAGCAGTGAGCAGCCACACGCAGCGCCCTGCTGGTGGGAGCAGAGAGCAGCCACACGCAGCGCCCTGCTGGTGGGAGCAGAGAGCAGCCACACGCGGCGCCCTGCTGGTGGGAGCAGAGAGCAGCCACACGCGGCGCCCTGCTGGTGGGAGCAGTGAGCAGCCACACACGGCACCCTGCTGGTGGGAGCAGTGAGCAGCCACACGTGGCGCCCTGCTGGTGGGAGCAGTGAGCAGCCACACGCGGCGCCCTGCTGGTTGGAGCAGAGAGCAGCCACACGCGGCGCCCTGCTGGTGGGAGCAGAGAGCAGCCACACGCGGCGCCCTGCTGGTGGGA
>JABJVR010002924.1:0-14741 GCA_025773905.1 Chitala chitala | reverse complement strand
AAATATTTTTTAAATCTGGGGCAATATATATTAAAAAATATTACCTTTTAAATTTTTTAAATTTTTATTTTCTAATGACTGCTATATTTATTAAAAAAAAAAAAAAAAAAAAAAAAAAACAGCTGAGCTTGTGATTTTCAGTGAGAAAACATGGAAATGATGATGACAGTTTTTAAGTACTTACAGTCCTTGCCAGTCAACATTATGAAGTTCATGTTAGCCTCTTGTGTAACTATTATGAAGACTGTCTAATTCTCAGATACACTACACAGAATACAAAATAAAAAATGATCAGGCAAAGACAGTTTTCATAAAGTAAGTAAATAAGTATCGTGTATAAATGATATAAAATTGTAATGACAGCTGCAAGAAATGATGTAAATGTTTACGTTTATGCTGAGAAGAGTCACCGACACAAAGATATTAGCTCTTTTAAACGCAGATGTATTGCTCTAAGCCTCATTCCACTTCAGATGGACAGGTGCGGAAAGAACAGGTGCATGAGTGTGAATCAGTCATCAGCATCTAGTTCCGTGGGCAAACACTGATCCTGAGCACAGGAAAGTCTCCAGTTCTCGAGTTTTTCAAATGACCTTCGTTTCATCAAAGTGTCCTTCTTTCTGCCTGTTGGGAGGCATTCAGCCAACTCTGACCCTCGCAATTCATCTGCACATCCAGCATTTAGTACCTGGCACCTGGTGAACTGCCTTGGCTGGAGGAAAGTCAAAAGTGTAGCAAAACGGTCAACTTTATCATGGCCGTTTTTGTTCTTGCTCTACTCTAAGGCCATTGACTTATACCACTGCCACTAAAACAGCACCAAGTATGACTGGTACTAATGTCATCTAATTGACAAAAAAAAAAACTGCACAAAAGAATGTATCAGCCGTGAAAGATTTACTAAGACGATATTTTAAGCAAATGAGGCAAACAGAAAGCCCCACCACATCTCTGTTCTGTGTAACTGTGCTCTTCAGGCCTGGGACTGGGCTTTGACAACAGACATACATCACAGCAAGGAGAAGACAGTCACGTTCAGCTGGTTCCCCTGTTATCTGTACTCCTGGGCTGTATTCCAGTTCACGTTTTAAAAATGATCCAAAGGATTTCCTGGTAATAACATAAATCAGGCGGTACAGACACACAAAAAATGGACTGCCTGCATACCTGTTGGTTGAGTTTAATTCTTGCACTTGGTGCTGTGTGCATGTGTGCGTGCATATGTATGTATGTGTGTGTGTGTGTGTGTGTGTGTGTGTGTGTGTGCGTGTTTACGTGTGTGAAGTTTCTACTTGTGCATGCATAAATTTGCTCTAGGTGGGTTGGTTGCCTCTCCCAGTCTAAACACATGCATCAGGTTTGGTGGATTGGGATTATGAACTGCCCTTGGCTTGTTTATGTCCCACTCAGTGGTGTGGCGCCCAATCCAGGCTGTCCCTTGACAATTGTCCCTTGGTCTCCTGTGACTTGGAAGGTAGCCCAGGAAACATGTCCAGGAAAAAAGGCGGGAAAATTAACAAATGGCATTAGCCGCCTCTAAAAGGTGTTCCTTCAAAACTGTGACTTGCTTAATCTGATTTTTGATGCTTTAAAGACTCGCAGCAGTATCTTTACTCCAATTATAACATGGCATATACTTCCGATATGATTTCGGATTACATTAAGGCTGCTGCTCTAGGTGCTGAGATATATGTGATAGGTTTCTGTTCGTCTGTGACACAGCTGCACATGCAAAACACGAGCAGAAAGCACGAGCTACACAAAAGCTCTGAGCTGTCCATAATGACTTTGTGGAGAAATGGTATTCGCATGGGGTGGTCAATTAGTTCAGTAGAGGCAAAAGTTAACCACAGCTATGTTTCGTGGTTGTACGAAGGTCCGTGTGTGTGTGTGTGTGTGTGTGTGTGTGTGTGCGCGTGCCTTTTTAACAGGATCATCTGGAGCGGGTTTCCCCTTTAAGATTACCCTTACCGCCCCCCCTCCACCGTGCGCCGATTGTCACCGCCATATTTATTCAGGATGGCAGTAAAGCGGAGAAGGCGCAAGCTCAGTTTTTAAACATATTGCGTAATATTTTTGGTGGGTATAAGGAACCCAGGGTAAACTGCGCTGATGTTTCATGTAAACTGAACATCTCATCTAAGCGTGCTCTTAACCATTACTGAATAGGCTTGGTTTTCAAGAATTTTTTTCCCCATTTAAAGTGGTGGGAAGGGTGTACGTTTAATAAAAAATGTACTTCAGTGTTTCTGATTAAAATCTGAAAAATTCAAGTCAGAAAGTCTTGCACTGGGTTTTCCCTATCCTTGCAGTCTGCCGAGGAGCGATCAACTATAACGGCAATGCACTTTTTAATGGAAATAATTCTCATGAATGATAAGTAGTGCATTGGTCATCCGGTGATATATAATAACGGATTTTAAAAGAAGAGAAGGAGTCATCCCTGGGATCTTCTCAGGAAGGTCACACACCAAAGGAACACATTCAGACATGACAAGTAGCGTGCCAGCGGACACGGTGAGAACATATTTCGTCAATGACAACTAAAATATGATTGAACTTGCAGGGTGTATGTCTCTATTGAACTCCTACTTAAAATTCCTATAGTATTAACAGATTGTGATAAAAAGAAAAGTAAGGTGCTTAAATGAAACATGCAGGTACTCAGCGGTACTGTAGATCTTTGCAACTCTTCTGCACAGACCTCCTGTTGTAATTAGTCTTTAACTTGTCTGCATCTTAAATAAGAATTTTGGAAATGGGTGTGTTGAATGCTTAACCATCTCTCTCAGTTCTGCTGCTCGTGTTTTGCATGTGCTGTTTAGATCTTGTTATATGTGTTAGGAGTATTACGAATTTTCTGGGGGGAAATAAGAGCAGAACGAAATCCCCATCCGCGCGGAGACCCGAATATTCGCGTGCGGGAACGATTTTTTCCTGTTCTGCAGAGCACTTCCTCATAATACTGCACGTTTTTTTTCTTAGGTTCCAAGTTAGCATCAGCAGTATTTGTAAATATAACCTTTGGGATTGCATGTAATATCAGCAGTATTTAGGAACCTACCGCTGGGATTGAGAGCAATGGTTGCATGTGCCTCCTCAGCTCTGTGATCGCCTGCCGTGCTGACGCGGTTTGTACATTTCACAGCAGCCTATCGTTATTACTGCAAGGCATCACTTTTGGTAGGGGTCAAATACCCCTTAGATTCTTGTGAACTTCCAAGGATTTTTTGCAGTTGTAACTGCAGCGCAAACGGTTCGTGTTGAGGTAGTGCGCAAAAAATGATCTCGCATCACTGTGATCGTGGGTTAGTAGATGTTGGTAGATGGTTGGAACTGAAAACTTGTGGCAGTTACTTATATAGGGAAATGGGACAAATCGTTGTTAAAACTGCATTAACGTTTTTAAAAGGAAAACCATTTGAAATGCCGTTTTCCCCTACAACAGCTGCTTGATGGTTCATCAATGATTTATGACCAAAACGACTGTTCTGAAGTGCACTGAAATGGCAGGTGTACAGATTATATCTGTGAGACAGAAAATTTTTTAAGTTATTTAATATTGACTCAAGATCATTTGTCATTTTATGCGAGTTGGAGTTAAATGTACAAGCCAGTAAATTTATAAATGAGGTTAAATGCTGAGAAACAATTTAACATTGTACTTTGTTTTAATAATTGAGTGTACAGACAAACACCTGACAAAGAAAGGCGGTGCGATAGAACATGCAAGGCAGGCAGTAGCCTGGGGCCCAAAGCCGGGAGGGGGCCTGTAAGGGCAGTCGATTGCATAGTACATATTGCAATGACAAATCTGCTGAAATACGCTTGCAGCATTTTGCCTAGAGCTTCCAGAGTCTCTAGAATCGCCCCTGCTCACAAGTTGTTAAATAAATTAAGAATAAAATCAGGTTCTCACTGTAACCTGTCTTCTTGTACAGACTGGACACAAGTTTTCTCTTTCTGTTTCAGTTGCTAGGCAACTGAGTGGAGGCTAACATCAGATTATTTGCATTGAAATATAGCTGGGTTTCAGAGATTTATTTTCAAATGTAAAATAAATGTTTTCTCTATATTGCAGTAGCTGCACTATATATTTTTTTCTACTGAAAATGCATACATGATTTAAGATTCCTATTAATTAAATCCAGATTTAGTTTCTATGAAGTTGCCTTGATTTGACAATGATTGGTGTAGTTGCAATTTCAATACATTTTTCATATCTACATACAGAAATACTCATTAATTTACAATTGTTTTTTATTCTTAATGGTATGAGGTAAGAATTTTGACTTGTTGTTACGTGTTACCATTCATATTGGACTAACAATAACTTCAAAGCCCCAACAAACGCAGAATATTATTTCAGACTTGAAGATAATTGTTTTGCTTTTCCCCATTTGTATTCTTGGTATTGACATAGAGAAAGCGTTGACCAATGGTATTTCCTATGGCAAATAATTATTAATTAGCTCATTAATTAATATGAGCTAATTGGTAAAGCTGTTGTTTGCCAATTAACTCTGCTGCTTGCTTCACTGAGCATGCTCATGATTTAACAGATCTTTGTACTTTTTTTGTGCAATCAATGGTGTGGTGAGTGAAAAGTCGGCCACCATGCAGAAATTACACTGATTAAAAAATAAAAAATGAAATGCCATTTGAACGCATTTATTTAAAATACATTACGTTCTGATTGCTGTCAACTGCCTTGGATGAAGATGAGTAAGAAAACAAGAGTGTAGTATAGTGTTTGTTTCTAAAATGTTTTGTAAAAAGCCAAGATAAGACAGACTGTTTGCCTTAACTTTACTGGAAAATTTCTGCCTGTATTGTCAGGTGACATGGTTTCTCACCCGGGCTTTAGACTGTAAAATAAGGAACAGAAAATGATCTTTGATTGTAAGACTGCTTATTGTTTGGATATAGGCTGTTTTACTTCCCAATAGACAAGCTGCCATAAAATTCTTCCCATATTGAGCGGTATTCTCAGCTGCAACATGACATGTAGCCAGTTTGAGTAAATACTGTAGTATTAAAAGCACTGGTAAGCCATGTAGCCAGTTTGAGTATATTATGTAGTAATCAAACTGTTGGTAAGACATGTAGCCAGTTTGAGTGTATACTGTAGTAATAAAAGCATTGGTAAGCCATGTAGCCAGTTTGACTGTATACTGTAGTAATAAAAGCATTGGTAAGCCATGTAGCCAGTTTGAGTATATTATGTAGTAATGAAACTGTTGGTACGACATGTAGCCAGTTTGAGTGTATACTGTAGTAATAAAAGCATTGGTAAGCCATGTAGCCAGTTTGACTGTATACTGTAGTAATAAAAGCATTAGTTAGCCATGTAGCCAGTTTGAGTATATGCTGTAGCAATCAAAGCGTTGGTAAACTGTGTAGCTAGTTAATTATCAGTACATGTTGCAGTACAAACAAGTTATTGTAGATGTTTGGTTAATGAATCCACACTGTAGTGTTTTACTTGTGCTGTGTTGAGTCTACGGCAGACCCAGTTTCCTAACCTGGCCTTTCTGTAACTGCATCATGACTGTGGTGTGTGGGCAAAACTATGAGTACAACTTGTACAGTTTTTAATGTAATTATTGCATGACCTTTGATCCCATTTTTTATAAAGCATCCTGCACTGTCCTTACACTGCAGATGCTGTTTCCATGGAGAGGAATTGCTGTTTGGTACCTGGGATGTTGACTAAAGTCCTTCCTGAGAGGTCTGATCATCTCTAAATAGAGTTTTTTATTTTTTCATGTGGACCCCAGCCCCCACCTTCTATGTGGGTTTTGCTGGGAGGGAAAAAAACTGCTTTTTACACTTCTATGGTACAGATGTAAGAAGATGAAAAAGATTTGGTCCGTAGATGCATGGCGTCTAGCCCCACATGTCAGTGATGGAACCTCTCCCGCCCACGCCCTCACAAAGCATCCCCGCTCGTAGACGACAGGCCTGGGTAAAAGCTCCAGCTGCAGAGTTTTAATTATACCCTCTACCCCCCAGCCTGCATCCGTGGCCCTTCAATCCACCATAACCACATGCATTTCAGACCCACCGGCTCGTTTGCCTGTTTCCCTTTGTGGCTGGTTAACATTCTGAAGAGGTCTACCTTCTACATACATTTTAGAGTGAAAAGGTGCAGGAGAGCTTGATCTATTCAGTACAGCTGGTACACTTCAGTAACACCCAAGACCGATGGGCGCTTGTGAAATATATACGAGGATTTAAAATTCTGGGTTCTCCAAGCGCAACCTTTTCACCAGCGTCTGGCAGAAGATCAGGGAGTTGACATGTGCACTCTGCAGGCAGGGTGTCAGTTTTGAGTTGTTTTACCGTGTACCATTTGTTGAAACAACGCTACTGGCTCCCCGCAGTGTGGTGGGCCATGCTCTGCAGAGTCGCATGGATCCGGTGTTTGTCAGGCTAGCCATTGTTTGTCAAGCGGATGTGCAGACGCATGTTCGTTTGGACAAGAATCTCTCCCCAACAGACCTTGTAAAAGGTCTCTCCAGAGAGGGGTTGCACTGTCATGCTGAACTCTTATTGGTGTTTTTTATTAGATTTTATTTAAAAAATTGTTGTGTAACATAGCATGATGCACTTGGCAAGTTTACGAAACAAAAAGCACAGTTTTACAACAAAACAAACTTTGTTTAGGACTCTGAACAAATGCTCAGGTGCTTCTCATGTTTTTTTTAGCTGCAGTGTTGGGTCGAAGCCCATTTCCACACTAATTATACACAACACACAGGTTCCAACAACCTTTAATTATTCATCATTACTTATGGTACGTAGTGTCTATTTTACTAACTGTTTGTGTGCTTTTTCTCATTATTTGTGAAATTCCATTTGCTCTCCTACTGTAAATCATCCTTCAATCTGAGTGTTAATTGATTTTCAATTAGTATAATTTTAATTAACTCTGTTCCTTGGAATTATAAATGAACGAAGAGGACCTACAGCATTCTGGTTATAGTTATGGATTAAATTGAGCAACAGAACATGCATATTCATCTTTTCATTTTAAAAACACCCTTTGTTATCAGTATTAAAAGGAAGGAATAAAAAAGATCTACATAACAGCAAAATGGTTTATTCTTATCTGTATCCTAGATGTATAATGTGTGAAATACCAGCAATAACAGAATTTTAGCTGGATGAACATAGTAAGAAAGTTTGAATACAGTGATAACCAGTTACAAACTGGCATTAATATTTAATTTTAAAATTGTTACAAGCCTTTTATCTCTCGTTGTGACTTTAATACAAAATCAAATGTTTACCAGGCAAACTAATTCGTAAAACGAATTTTAGGATACTTTTGTTTTGTAACCTAAGGTAATGTTATTACTTTGACATTTGTATAGGAATTTAGTAGCTTATGTCATGATCTAAAAACGTTAAGTCGAACCATTGTAACTCAGGAATCATCTGCAGATGCTAATAAAGTCTGACCCCTTTATTGCATTAAGTACTGTAGTTTCTGTCATGTTAGCATCTGACACTATATTGGTTATTAAATGGACACAATAAATAGCATTTATGCATTTCATTGTTGTGTCTTCTCAGCCTAAGCAAAAATTCTCAAAATGATTTTTGTAATTCAGTGTACAACAAGTACGCAAACTGTAAAATCAAATTTTCAGGCAACTGAGAATAATGTGTCTGTAAAGTTTGAAAGAAATTCTGACTGGGATTGAATTATTAATTAACTTAATTAACTGAATCATTGTCTTGCCAGTAACTTGGACAATAAGCATAATGATTCAGCACAAAGACATCTGTGCACACAAAGTAACACAGTGTGGTTGTAAAAAACCGTTGACACAGGCTGCCTCACATTACTGTAACTGTGGCATATGAAGAATTTTATGTCTGAGAACTGAACTGAAAATATGGTTGGAGGAAACTGTGGTCTGTCTTAAAACCACGAGTGCAAAACATTTTTTTAACCTAATACTTCATGTGAGTTAGATTGAAATGGAAAAGCAGTCCAACAAACGGTGTGAATGGAGAAACGCAATGCCCAACTAAAAATTTGAGTTACCAACTTGAAGAAAATGTGTTAGGTGTTTATGTGAACATCATGGACAAGCAGCTATGTACAGCTCTCTCAGAAGACTCTGTAAAGCTTCAATAGTTGTGGCGTATTCCCAGAAAATATGGACCCTGCACATGAGCGTAGTGGAGAAGTGGAAGGTCACCCACTAACAGACCTTCTTAAACATGTCCTGCATGAATGGATACAGTGATCACACATGATGGACGCTAAAGATACCATTCAGGGTGCTGCTTCCAACAGTAATGGGTTTGGGTTATATAACCACGTAAGACATTTTTTGCTCAGCTCTTATATTCAATAACTGTCAAGTCAGTATTGTCCTCTTCAATGCAATTCTTAAATGTTGCTGGCATTTACAGTATCACACGATGTGGTTTTTTTCCTGGTTTGAGCTGTATTAACACAGGTGTTAGTAACAAACTGCAGGCCTTTGGATGAGCTCAGTGTTCAGGACTCAAGCAGAAAACAACTGCTGCGTCTTTACTTATATGTGTGTGTGTGTTTGCAGGTTAGTACTGATGGTGCCTGTTGTCTCTGAACTCTTGCAGATAAACTTGAAGCTCATCTTGGTGAGCGGCAAGACGAAAGAGTTCCTCTTTTCGCCCAGTGACTCCGCCGCAGACATCGCCAAACATGTGTACAACAACTGGCCAATGGGTACTTAATTTTTTCATAGTGCAAGTATTAAACTCAAAGGCTAGTTACTTTGTGTCTGTTTTTTAGGTACCTTACTGACACGCATACCTACTTTTGTGCAGTTACACAAGGCTTTGAGATCGTTAGCTTGACGATGCCTTGAGAGGAACACAGGAAGAGGGAATACCTGACAGTGTTCGAATTTCTGAGAGCAGCAAGTGTTTGAGAAATTGAAGCATGATGGTAGAGATGGAACAGAAGTGGGGCAACACCATTAAAAACACATAAGAACAAATTAAGGCCGGAGTTCTGTTATTTTCCATTATTACAGAGTCAGTTCTGTTATTACAGAGTTGGTGATTTCTGTACAGTGTTGATTATGGTGCTCAGGCGGTTGTTTATTTATTTATTTTTGAAGATAATACGCTTAAATTTTCACTATATAATCATTGAAACGTCCTTCAGCCTTACTTTAGTGCTGCCACAGCCTGGCCACTGAAGGTCATTGTGGGTCATTGTGAGTAAGCAGGGCAGAATACAGAGCACACAAAGAATTTTCAAGTGGAAATTTACTATGCTTAGTGTGGAAATGTGTTGCACGTACGCTGATGTGGCCTGAGAAGGCAGCTGAAGTCAGCCCTTGTGTAGAGAGTGACTGTTCAAGCATTTTATGTTCGCTGAATGACCATCACATCAGGGGATAAGCTATTGGAGCTGAGAAAACTGTACATATTACGAGCCACAGAAAAGCAAACATACCTTGTACACTTGTCGGTGTTGGTAAATTACACTGCAGGTGAAACACTCAAGAGAGACAGTCCTGTTCTGTAAGCAGACACACATCAGATAATTTGGCACAATCTGCCTGGGCATTGTGGGTACTGCTGGCCCTGCCATAGATTTGGGATTGTGATCAATGATAACCTTGTGCTCTGGAAAGCCAATCTGTTCTGGTTTGCCTTGACATTTTACAATGGGTACAGGTGATGGTTCTGGTGGACCTTTACGTTGGGCAGCCCTCAGCTGTGACACCAATTGCCAGACCCATCAGATACTCCTGGGGTTATGCTGCCACCCGCTGGACGAATTTGGGAATTACGGTTATTTCCATTAAACAGTGGATTGTTCACAAGGAATTCAGTGAAAAACCAGTTCCATAAATGAGTGTGTTGAAAAGCTTTTGATGAGAGGGCAATAGCTATTTTTGTTACGTAAATTGGGGTCAAAAACACCCATTCATACCCATCCTGTGGCAGATTCAGTTACTGGAATAAACCAAATTCAGCCACAGAAAACAAATGGTGCATCTTGAGCTGTGAGGTATCAGTGTGTAGATATATATAGAGTATATATATATTTTTTTAAAAGTGCAGATAATAAGGGACAGCTCTAATTACAAACCAGGCTAATTAGCGAAGGTCAGTTCCTGACAGCTCTTCTGAGATGAAAGTGTACACGTGTACGAAAGTGAAAGTTGTTTAATTCACTTTGTATGACACTGTTTTTCCACAGACTGGGACGAAGAACAAGTGAGCAGTCCGAGCATTCTAAGGCTCATCTACCAGGGAAGGTTTCTGCATGGGAATGTGACTCTGGGAGGTGCGTCTCTGTGTCCCCCCCCCACCAAATACGTCATAGCAACTTCCACTGGCAAACTGTCAAAGTCAGGGTACCCTTCATTGGGTTTTAAATCCACAAGCCACAATGGACACATTATGCATAACAGACAGCTTGGCCCACAGGTATTATTATTATTAGTTTTTTTGTTTTGTTTAATGGCAATGATGATACAAATATTTTTTTTAATCTTCACATTTTTGCATATTATGGTAAGAAAACATAATATTTCAAAGCGTGACCAAAAGCTATTTAAAAGCTAGGCCTGCATACACACCTTTCAGTAAAAATTTCTTAACGTTTACGTGTCAGTAAATGTCGCCACTACTCGCTGACATGGGGAAAAGTTTTTTTTCCTTTAAACATTAATCCGTAAATTATCCTGTGCTGCCCTCTCCTGGCAGACCACTCTTATTTCATGCAGAGGATTAGTGTAATTTTGGAATTTATTCTCAAATTACGAGTTAATTAAAAAACTCTTTAGTGAATATAACATACATTAAATTTGAAAGGTCTACACTCATTTGTTGAAATAACTGGTTTTTGTGATGTAAACTCAAAATTAAATTTGTCAGACATGTTTCTGTACTTAATATGACCTAATAGCCAACAAATTGTGAGAAAATAACTGATTTACACACTTATAGTGCTTTATAACTGTCCTCTGCTGAAGATAACACACACCTGCTTGTTAGCTCTTAATGCTAAACTGCCTCATCTCACTTTCCCTTTTAGCACTGAAACTGCCTCTGGGCAAGACAACGGTGATGCATCTTGTGGCCAGAGAGACACTGCCCGAGCCAAACTCCCAAGGTAACCACGTCGCCTTTCACATCTGACTTTTCTTGTACTGTAAATTTGGATTTTATGTAGTGCTTTAAAGCTTTGCCCATATTGACACAGGGTGCCTTGTTGTGCCCACTGCTCTGACACTCCTGTCTTAGGCTGGGAATATGTTCAACACGAGGCGACCCATGTTGCTACACAACCAGCAACTGGTTTACTCTTTCCTATGTAATTAACATGCTTTGGAGGACTAAAAGCTATGTCCACCAGGGGGCAGTATGAGAAGCCAACACTGGGTGAAATTTTTTAACAATTTATGATTTCTGGGCTAAAAATGCTTTTGGTTGAATCCACATTTGCCTTATTGATCGTCTTTATTTTAATAAATTAAAAATCAGGTAATATGAACAACACAAAAACATTAAAAATAAAAAGCATCTTAAAAATTTTGTTTATCCAATAAACATAAAGGAAACATACAAAACATATACGTCCCATTTATTTGGTGCGTGTAGTGCCAAGTCGATGCTAGAGACACGTTCATGGATGTGCATGTGGGACGAGTGTCACCCCTTACTGAGTATAAACCAACCCCTACACTATAAGGCCTGTCTTGGTAGAACCAGTTCATGTAACACCAGTGACCTTTTTCATATGGTGAGTAGTTATCAAGACTTAACCTGCAGGGCAAAGGAATCGCGAGAAGACCACAGAAAGCAACTGCTGTGCGATCCTATGAACTCCTCCGACATCATCTAGCACTTTGGCTGGAAAGCTGTCTGTTTCACTCTGCACACCTCTGACTGGGACGTCTCTGCAGGATGTGCAAAGTGTGGCTGGGGACAGAAAGGGAAGGAGGGTGAAAAAAAAGAGCTAAACGCTGGCCTATTTTATTTCTCATTCAAGTCCCAAACACCATGTCAGCACCATCTGGTCCTGAAGGGAGGACTTGCATGTGAGCATTTGGATTCTGCTGTTCCAATTTATACAGTCTGCTGATGGGAGACACCCCCTCCTCCAATCTATTCTGCACCCGCTCATGTGGTGAATTTGACTGATTGTGCTTTGACTGACACAAGCAAAAACATAGTAGTCTACCATGCTTGCAAAAGAGTGTACATCATAGTTAGGGATCTTTGGCACAGGGGTTGTGCTGAGGGCAGGCTAGCCTTTGAGTGGTATCTCAGGTGTTCTGAAAGGGATAGCAAAACACCTTATCGATGGACCAAGCTTGTGTATGTGGCTGCCGTATGCATAAATTAACCACTTAAACTGAACATCACATTCAGGACTGTGCGAGTTAATTTTATTATCTGACAGCTGTTAATTGTTTAGTCTCATAGAAAAAATAATTTTAGTTGTACTCGACTTTTTCGCATATGTCTGTCAATTTGCACAATTGCTGCCAAGCATGGGTCATGTAAACCTGTAAAAATATTCTTGTTTTTAATTATTTCAAAGAAAGAATTATGTTGCAAACTGAGGATGCAGAGTATATTTAACATAGATATAAGACGTGTTTATGCATAGATGTAACTAAGATATGTGAGTGTTTAGTGTAGTCTGGTCTATAGATACCTGGTAGGAGTTACATCCCTGTCTACAACACTTTATGTTGTGTTCTTAAAACCAAATCTCAATTTAGATAAATTATTTTCTTATTTCTTTAGCTGCATAAAAAATAACTAATATGATTTTTTTTTTTTTGATGGTCTCACTTTAATAAAACAGACTAATATGTTTTTCGGAATGTCACTCATATTGGTCAGTATCAGCAATTTTAAGTCAGACTGTATATAGCATTGCATTTTTCTTTAAAACAAATAATGCTGTAAACTTAATAAATTTATTAAATGATGGTGTCCTTGGACTTTTTTGTGAGCACAATGAAAGGTTTAATATTTCTAGCTTCAGGCTTATGCATTGCCAGTTTATCTTGCTGCTAAATGAATCACTTTGCCTTGTGGTTAAAAACAGGTTTTACCCTGGTATTCATATGAAGTCCCTGAGCATATTGTGCTAACTTTTAGGAGATGCCTTTCAGTTCATTTGCCGAGACAAATAATTCACTGTGATACAAATACCTGACACAGTATGAAAAATAACATCCACATATATTAAAACAAGTCTTAAGTTTTTATTGAATGTGCTGGCATTGTGATGACAATCTTTAATACTTAAATGTTCATATGAGGCAAGTGCATGATATAAGACAGTAAACGTCCTAATTGATTAACTTACTATTGTCATAAATTATAGTCACATTGTTAAACTGAAGAAGCCTCTTGGATGAGAAGTGAAATTTCCAAGCAAGTCCATTTGCCACTGAACAGCACTTGAGATAACCGTGACCTGGATGACTGAGAATATTCATAGACATTTACATTGTTAGAGTAACTTGATTTTCAGTGCAACTGTAATGGATATTTGCCTTAGGCCTGCTGTTTGTATTACTTCCTTTGTAATATGTACATAAACATTACATGTAAACACAGGACAAAAGTAGTGTGTAGTGTACAGAGTCGTTATAATTCATTTCCCTATTTAAAGCTCTTTGAAGCTTTAACCAGTTGGTGGAATTGCACCGAAATTTGTACATATGCTATTGAAAAGATGGGAAGGATTCTTCGACAAAAAAAAAACAAAAAGAAATTGTGGTTCTAGAATCTGCCACGAGGGGGAAAATACGGAGCTATACATGTAATTCTCTATGGATTTTCCATTGTACAGGTAGTGCCCGACTTACGTTGTAGATGTGTTCTGTGTACGCTAACACCGAGACATCTGAACTCTGTTGATTGCTGGTGAGAGTGAGGCATCTCACAAGATGCGTACATCCCGGTAGCTTCCCAATGTATCGTACCACATGCGCTGCTACGTTTGCCTGCTGCGCGAAACTTAAAATATTTTTACAATTTTGTCGTATCGCTATCGTCATCATAAGATCGAAAAATCGTAAGTCGAACCATCGTAACTCGGGGACCATCTGTATAAGTTTTTATATTGCTCTTCAACATTTGCATTAGTTATGATAATAAAATAATACGTTATCAAAATAAGTATACAAGTTTTCAAATATTTTTTGAAAAAAGATATTTTCACAAAGGAGTCCAGAGCATTGAACAGTTTCTCTAAAAATCACTGCTCATGTAAATATGAACACCGATAATGCCAAGTAAAATTGCGTCCCAGAGAAGCTAACACAGCCCTACAAAGCTTGCAGTCACTGAAACAACCTTTTACAGGTTTGTATGAGGCATACTAACTTCCAGATTGTGCAAGCAAACCCAGTAATGGCACTTTAAAAACACAAAAGATAAAAAGCTAGCTGTTCTATTGTCTGTCTGTTTACTTAAAAGTGGTGGGTCTATCTGAAACAGGACAAACCTACAAAATTAGTATTTAAAGAAAACATATTAAACATTGCATTACATTATATAACTAAATGTTATATAAACAAGACCTAAACCATTTACTTGTCATGCTGGCTTTCTGTGTCAACTCGACATTTTTTAAACCATCCATCATCTGAACCGCTTATTCCTGGTGAAGGTCACAGGGAAGCCTGGAGCCCATCCCAGAGCACATAGGGCGCAGGGCAGGGGACACCAACCCACCACAGGGCACA
>JABJVR010002923.1:0-16618 GCA_025773905.1 Chitala chitala | reverse complement strand
TGGTGGGTTGGCGCCCCGCCCTGGGTGTCCCCTGCCCTGCGCCCTCTGTGCTCTGGGATGGGCTCCAGGTTTCCTCGTGACCCTCACCAGAAATAAGCGGTTAAGATAATGGATGGATGGATGGATGGAAGATGGTGCAGTCATGTCAGTCCAAGGGGCTGATGGAGAAGTGCTCTGAAAACATACAGAGGACAGGGTGATCCTCACACACAGGAACATGCGGCATAAAGTCCAGCACTAGGGAAGTTACACCAAGTTTGAACACACACATATCTTATCTGAAAACCTGTGCCTACATCTGGCACAATGAAAAGTTTAATTCACATCCTTCAGCCTGGGAAAAGCTTGAGGATGTGAAAGCGGTGGGTCCCCCCCCGTCCAGCTCGGTCCTCGTTGGCCCCCTGCCCAGACTGTAATTAGGGCCTCTCCCGTGCCTTGTGGCGAAGGCCGTGCTGATGATTATTTGGGTTTGGGACGAGCAGGAGCACAGGGCCCGTCGGGCTCTGGAGCGCACGCTATGCCTGGAATGTCTGCTGCTACTTCGCTCTTGTTCCCAATTCCACACCCCACTTCCCGGCGTCGCCCGCAGCATGTCGTATATGACCAAAGCTACAAAACAGCTAACGGTCTCTGTCAGATATCGCCTTTTCTAAAACATTAGGGCAGAAGCCTGCTAGCTTGCAGGTCCGCAAGTTTAACCACTCTGCCACCTAGTGGCTGCAGAGAAACTTCAGTCCTCAGCCTCCTTGCACACAAATTGTGCCCTAGCTGTCTGGTTATTAGTTCTTAGAATTGCTAATTATAAGCACAGTGAAATTTGTCAATTAAATGGCCAAAATACATCTTATATGAAGTGCAAAAAACCCTGACAAAATCCAGAGTGCTATGTTACTCAACAAATTACTCAAAATAATTAAGCCTTACTCATGACAGAGGGATTTATTTATTATTTTTTTTACAGAAGGGGAATTTCAAGAGAAGAAATTTGTTCTCCATCGCACCTGGTGTCTCATAAATTTGATGTAGTGTAGAATTTAAAAAAAACATCCCGGCCTTGGTGTGATGTCCAAACATGTTGGATGTTTTGTAACCATCAGGTTTTGTGACGGAGAGAAGGGATGTACAAACAGGGACGCCTACCACATGTGCAGTTTGCACAGACCTCTAACCAAAAGGGCCGGGGTTTACACTGTTCGGAACGTACATCATTCAGATTTAACTCAAGTTTAGAGATTCATATGAATGAAAAATCATGATGCGGATAGAATTTTCACATTTAACTGCATGACGTGCATTAGGCAAAATTTAACAATATATAGCAATAAAGGATAGTGCTTCAGCCTTGATAATGCATCAGTGTGGTCTACTGCCATCTGGCAAAAGGTACCAGAGCATTTGGGCTCTCATGGCATGTGTAATATCTTCTTTCCCCAAGCCATAGACTGATCACACACACTGTCACACACACACATACACACACACACACTCACCAACACTGCCCTGCTTCATTTTATAATATTGTGCACAGCTCATCAAACTGTATACCTTACATAGAACTGTGTATATTTGATATTACAATAAAAACCACTTGACGTAACTTTGTGTGTCCAGTTCCTTGTAGCCTTGTGTTTGGCACTTAGGCTTGGTTTGCCTTGAATCTCCTATGCTGAGTATGGACTGTCTTTGACTGTTGACAACATGACCAGCACAGACAGGAGCTCTGCTATTGGACTCACATGTTGAATTGTCATCGCTACAGTAGTAACTGGTAGAATTCCTTTAGTATGACAGGACACTGATGCCAAAATACCTGGCAAGTAAGACATATTGATATAACTGTGCCATGTCACAAACTTTAAAATGTATTTAAAAAATGTAAAATCATGTACACTTGAGATGTTAAAAATGTTGGTAATTTGTTAAAACACCTGCGACTTTATGACATCTGAAAAATGTATGTAAAAAATTCATGATTTAGGTGAGTGAAGTATGTACAGTGTATACTGTGTATTTTTAACATGCTATATTGTAGTAAGTGTTGAAACAAATGCTTCAAACTTAAATTTACCAATAAACAAATTGTTTCCTATAAGCCATAAAATAATAAACACTACAGAAAATGCATAATGATGCACATCTCTGACTGGATATACGAAGACGTGCTGTGACTGACGTAGAGTGAGTGATAGTTAACTCTGTAAGGTTTTAAATACATACGAACATTTAACAAGGCATCAGTCAAAGATACAGTATATATCCCTATAACCTTAGCTCTTACTTAAGCCGTGATATCAGGTACTTCTCTGGCTGCTAAACCGAGCCGGCCCTGGGCATATGCCACAGAGGCAAGTGCTAGGGGTGCTGCCCGTACATAGGGGCGCCCTGAAGACCTCACAAACATTGTGCTGTCCCATGAGGGGGGGGGCTGCAGAGGTAATCTTTCTGAGGCCACCAAGTGGCCCAGGACCGTTACTACTGCTAAGTAACATAGACTGGACACAACATAGCGGTTTTTAAAACAGTTTGAAAAGAGAAAGCTTGGAACTGCGAGAAACACCAGACACGATGTAACGATGACACCGGTGGCCTGCAGGGCGGCGACATTCACACATTTGCGTGATTTTATGACGCCTGTGATTTCTTTTTTTAGAAAAACGAAACGTTTTACATTTTGATGTCGTTCAGGCCCGACTTTATCACGGTTCCCACTCTATTTGTGGTTTTGCTTCTGTTCTCTGATAAACAAAAACAATCTTTATGAGGCAAAGCATTCCACTAACAAGGAACAGCTGTTAGGTAACCGGGGATAATCACTTCGGGCGAACTTAATGAGCTGACTGGAGATGGCTTCCTTTCAAACTGTCATCTCTTTACCAGAAAAAAAAAAAAAAAATATATATATATATATATATCAGGAATGGGTGACATTTCTTTGTTGTCCTGTCTCTGCACTTATCTGATGGAAGAGGACTCATGAGTCCATCACTGGCACAGAAAACTTCCCCCCCACCATAACAATTCTGCCACTGGCACAGGAAAAACTACCTTCATCTACCTAGATCAGCATGTCACACTCATGCACCCAAGTTGGTGTGTTACGGACACAGAAGAATCACAACAACCCACTCACAAAGGTTACCTGGACCTGACCCCTCCACGTGATACTTTGCTGTCCATCTTTACCCATCTCACCCATGTCCTATGGTCTGCCTTAATCATGCAGTCGAAAGAAAAATCTGGAAGGGTTTAACGGTTTTCTTCATAAATCCTGGCCATTTTATTAGGCTGGAATTTTACACAGATTTCTGTGACATTAAACTGACACCGTTTAATTGACCTGTCCCACATCTAAATCAGTCCTGGATTCTTTGTTGCAGTCACTGCTTTTAAAAACGCTTTTATGAGCGCTCATTATACACTATGCCGTAATTATACACAATAAAGCCAGTCTGTATTTTGAACATTCACTCTTCTTTAGAGAAAATCACAGTTCTCCTTCATGTGGGCCTCCGTAGCACTGAATGTTCTTGTGACACTCTAAATAATTTAACAACTACAAAGGGACACATTTTGGTATGTAGTGTAAATAGTTTAAGTCTGGTATGTAGTCCACAAATTATATGATATAGTTGCAAATATATTTTTCAAATTTAGATTAAATCAATTATTTTCTTTATAACGTGTCATTAATGTTGTAATTGTTATCTAAAAATGTTTTATATTTTTATTATATATTTCTTGTTTATATTTTTATTTATTTTTATATACTTTATATACTGTAAGTAGTATATGGAGAAAAGGATGAGCTGATTCTTTCACCAGGGACCAACTGAGCTGCTCTGTGATTTCTGTATGAAACATGTTTTCTTTAGCTGTTTATTTGCTGATGAGTTTTGTGCTGGTTTTATAGTATCACACACTGCAGATATATGTATGTTCCTCACATTCAGCACATCTGTAACATAGGGCAGGTTGGGATTTGTTCTAGAAAGCCTTCATTATGAAGCTCTGCATATGTAAAGCCTCCTTTGAGTGATGATCGCATGGAGATCTAACAACGTTGGCCGATTGACTGCAGCTATGAGCTCAGCCTCACCAGCCTCATGTTTGGTTTATGAGTGATCTGACACCCCCAATAACCCCCCCCCCCACACAACACCCTAGAGACATGATGGAAACTAACCAATAGTCCACAGTGTCCTTCAGCACTCTTTCTCACTTTGCTTGTAGACAGTTATATCAATTAAAAACATCTAAAGGAATTACTATCTTTATCCCTTACTTTAATCTTAGTTATACCTTTGATTCAAAGGAACTTTCTGTTGCTTGGAAACAGAGACTGATATGTATTTTCCTGTGTGATGTTGCGATGCTTGACAGACAGCTGAATAATACACAAAGATCATTAAAACCAAGTGGAGTCACGTGGTGATTCTGTCAGTTCAGTGTGTGGTGAAGACGTCGATGTGACCTGTGACCCTATGTGTTGCATGAGACAATCTGGCTCAGAATCTAAAGCATTCCCGTGTTCCGGGAGTGCTGTGAAGCCAGCCCTGCATCATCCCTGAGAGCCCAAACCCAGAACATTGGCTCATAATGTGTAACGGGAGCAGTGCTGCTGAGGGTTTGAACCTACACATCCACAGCCTGCTCAAACCTACCACACAAGCAGATTATCCTGAAGAGCTAAAGAACACACACCCTTTGCTTGGGGGACTAATCACACTCTTGTCCTGCCTATTGGGGGTTTCAACAATAGCAGCACCGTCTATCATGACGCCACCACGATAAAGCTGTCCATGTGCCGAGTGAGAGCTGGACGCATGCTTCAGTCGTCAAAGCCAAGGCCGAACGTTTTGCCTACGTACAACAGTTCTATGAATTCTATTAAAAGGTGTTCATAATAATATTTAATGTTTACTTGGCCTTCAGAAGAATTTCGAAGGAACGCTTACATTGTTTTAAGATAAACAGTCCTGAGGGCCTGTTGGAGTTCTGATGAGTGCGTTCCTCAAGTAATGACATTCTTCTGGACAACAGGAGGGACGCTTGCTGTGAGATGCACAGCTCTGTAATAATAACCCCACAAATCATATCTTCAGCAAGAAATATTTCTACTTGTTCTTATGGATATCTCTCAACAGAACACCTTCACACTCATTAATTTATACTTTTGTTTCCATTATAAATATTTGTTTTGTGAGAGGAGAAAACTGTTTATTGATATCAGAAGGCTAATTACAGGTCTCATTTGAGTAAAATGCATCTGCAGGTTTTGTTGTATTTATGTGACACTCGTTTTTTTTTCTGGGAAAGAGCTGCGTTTTCCTTGGCTAGTTTCGTGTTTCGGCAGCTGACCTGATTATGTTTCGGCAGACACTATACGTATCTCAAAACTGCTGCAATCAATTAAGCGCTGATTTTGTTTTGATCAGAGCCAGCAAATAAAAGTCAGACTTCATCAGCCTTGCAAAAGCAAATAGCTACCCACGCTGTGAGTGAACAGCTGCACTGTGTCTCCAAACACTTGCCTTGATTTATTGCTGACGAACGTAAACATGACCTGGCCTGTCGGCTGAGCCACTGCCTACCTTCGTCTGCTAGCGTGAATTCGGAGATACGGACACAGACGATTGTTTGTGTTGCCCTGTCCTTGGGGTCACGCACACGTTTGGAATGCCGTGTCCGGCTGCGGTTAGCCGGTCGGCTTCCAGCGGAATGCTGCCGGCACCTGGAGCGGAGCTGCAGTGGGTTGCATGTCCCGGCATGCTCGAGCCTTTGTGCCTTGAACCAGTAACAGGTGATGGGGAGGGTTCTTTTGACTCTCAGTTTTTTGTATCAGAGCAGGGGTCACCTTTGAATGCACAACAGGATTTTTGGTCATTAAAAACTCCACCTGTAAACGACGTGTTTCTGTCCCAAGTAAGATTTGTCAAGGCACACAGGTGTGTGGATCATCCCTGCCCTGTAACATAACTCACAAGAGGGGGATTTTGGGAAACGTATCGTGTTTCATGAAGTCATGTATTTGTAAACACGGAAGTTTTGGATTACTAGACTTTTACAAGGCAGAAGAAAGATAAGACCGAAGCTGAGAGAAACAGATGTTTAAAAACTTGTATGTCTAAGATGGAGGATGTTTGACAAAATGAGGTATGTGTGTTTGGTTGGTAGGCATGTAGGAATCGGGTATTATCCCAGATCCTGTGTGCAATGTTTGGGCATAAGCATTAGCTGTAGTTTTGCATAGCCTGTATTTATAAATTCCCACACAAATTGCAATGTTTGCATCTCCCCAACATGTCTAATTTGCTGTCCATGGCAATAGAGTTGTATATGAAACTCTTCAGGCAAGTCTGATGACATATTTAATCAGCCTGTCAGATATGTATCCTCAAGATTTTTTTGAAAAGCAGCGATGTTTCCTGATGGTCCCTCCACCTCTGCGAACTCACACATTCTGCCGATGCTCCTAGGCTGGCTGAGAGTCATGAATGGTCTTAAAACAACCGTCAGCCCCAGATACGGCTGGGAAGCCAGAACAAAATGGGTGAGACCCATGCCAGTCCGGGAAGTGGCGGGCTTCCCAGCTGTGCCAGGGACTCTGCAGTGACATGTTGCTGCTGTGGGACCATGGCTACTCCTGAGTCTGCATTTCAGTGTGTTCCACAAAGAAAACCCGCAGACTGATGAAGTTCTCAGTGGCTTGAGGGCAAAGATTCACTCAGTTGTTTCAAGTATTACAAAGGAGCTGATCAGATATGGGACGGGATATAAAAGCAAATTATTGGCCCTGTGAAGCAACCTCTGCCTCAGATCTCTGTTCACTTCTTGTTTTATGAGTAGCTCTTTCTCTCTTTTGTCTTTCATTCATCTTTTTGGCTTGAAAAGGACGGCTGCGAGGCTGAATCTGTCATAACTATTTTCATCACATTTAATCAGTTTCAGGCCAAAAGAAATGAAAGAATCGATTAATCATTTCAGTTAAGTATGTAACAATCTTTTCATTAACTGCACATGGTGTGTATATTTTTAGGCCAATATCAAAATAATAGCAAGACAAAGAATGATATCCCATCTGCACTTAATGTACCAGGATGTGATTATGGTGTATGTATTTTCAATGGTGTTCTGCATATCACCAATTTTACTACCGAATTTACAGCCATTCCAGTTACTGGTGTCCTGGGCTGTTTAAATTTTATGATGAAATGTTTTTAGGGTTGATTATGCTTTAAAGGATCCATTGATGTTAAACACATGTCTGAACTTTGGCATTTCATGAAAGTCAGCACTCCAATAAAAAGTCTATTTCTTTCGGTCAAATTATTACCTCCAAACTAACCATTACCACCACACTAACTATTGCCTCTACAGGATAATCACAGCAAAATCGAAGTCAGAGGAATGCAAATCAGGGCCCCATGTCTTCAGGTGAAGGACAGCACTGCAGAGCCCGCAGGTGCACTGTGCAGCCCTTAGGTTTCCTCGGATGGCAGAAACCGGGTCTGCCCAGTAAAAATTGCTCTGGATTTCATTGTGTGCGGCCTTTCACTACACCCACATTCCATGCCTGTTTGTGTAGAAGTGCGCCCATTTGAAACGTATCCAAAATAAGCATAATTGTTTTCCTTCTGGCTTACAGCACCATTACTTCCCATACGTTTAGCCAACCAGTAGAACATACAAGTTAGCTGAGTGTTCCACAAGCATCATTCAAGGTACAAAATGGCTGCTGCCTAATTTGTGTCCCTATTTAAAAATCATAAGGTTATCAAGCTGTAGTCTGAGTCATGGCAGCCTTTTGATGTCAAGCTCATACCGAGACACAGCTCATACCGAGGCACAGCTCACACCGAGGCACAGCTCACACCGAGGCACAGCTCATACCGAGGCACAGCTCACACCGAGGCACAGCTCATACTGAGGCACTGCTGTTCCAGACAGCCAGTGCACATTTAATTGCAGCAATACCAGTTTAATTTAAGATAATGGCAAAGCTATACTTCTCAGATGAATGTTTTTTACAGGTTAATAAAAAAAAAATTATTTTTTATAATTATATAGTGCATTGGATGAAAAAACAATTGTTCTGTGTTTTGTTTTCTGTAGTTTGAATTTAACTCTTGTCAAGATGTTCTCTTATTTAAATATGGATGCTTATACACAGCAAGATTGTTTCATAGTAATGAATCACCACATTAAACATAAAGACTGTTCATTTATTTTAAAATTTCTGAAATTAATTGCTGTTTTTTTTTAACTATTCACAGATTCTTCCAAATAAAAGGCAAATTTTTCAAATGTGGCACTGATAGAAACATTTTCCTTTGTGTTGAACCAAGCTCTGCATTTTGTATTTTTTGTAAGAAACTCTCTCACTCGCTATACCACCTTATCTAATTCAGGGGTGCAGGAAGCCTGGAGCCCATCCCAGGAAACACAAGGCATGGGGCAGGGGACACCCTGATGGAGTGCCAGTCCCCCACAGGGTACATGCACACACAGTACAGGCAATTTGCAAACGCCAAGCAACCTAACTCTTTGGCCTGTAGCCTGTGGGAGGAAATTGGAGAACCTGGAGAAAACCCACCAAGCACAGGAAGAACATGCAAACTCCACACACAAAGACCTGAGGTGAGGATCAATATAAGATCCAGGAACCTTCACAATGAACACCCACAATCTTGTGCTTCAGCATGGCATGCAGATCATCATCTCAAATCAATCACTATATATTCACATTACTTAACATGCGTGTCAAGTGAATTTGTGTCAAATTAAGTGCCAACAGTGCAGTGGTGGGCAGCAATACAATAGATGCACATAAAGACAACTATACACAATACACACTGTACACAATACACACTATACACTGTACACAACACACACTGTACACAATACACGTTATACACTCTATGAAATACACACTGTACACAATACATACTTTACACTGTACACAATAGACATTGTACACAATGCACACCATACACTGTACAAAATACACAATATACTGTACACAATACACACTGTAAACAATACATACTTTATATTGTACAAAATACATACTACACACTATACACAATATTACACACTGTAAACACAGATGTAGTGACTACCAAACTGTGCAGTGGAAAAAGTAAAACCACACCAGTGCTCACATTGTACATCATAAAGCATCAGCAGTGCAATAGGAACATCTTGGAATTAAATGATGAGGGTACAACTGAATGGACAACTTAAAACATTAACCATGCTTAAAACGAGCTTGCGCTAAACAATACTGACATCTGGTGGAAGAACATCAACTCCTGTTGGTGTAGTTAAGTTACGAAAAAAACAAAATATCTGCGACATTCTCCAAATCTTTATTCACGCTACAAATGTCTATACGGACAATAATACTGAGACTAGTCATCAATATGTTTTGAATTTAGGTATCCCGTTTAAAAAGATAACCAAGCTGGTAGCACGTGATTTAATAATTATTCAAAACACAATTACAGGCACAGGATAGTTGTTTACGACAGCTGTTTCCTTTAATGAATATATTCGTTGAAACAATAATAAAGAAAAACAACATTATGCACGTTTCCCGCATAACTGCAATGAGTAGACTTTTCAACCAATCAAAATAAAATGTGTATTTCTTGGCCAATCATAGCAAAGCGGTCAAAGTTGAGAGTTCGAGGGAGTACTTCCTATTGTCGCGTGCGCGGCGTGTTAGTTTCAGCTTTTGTTTCGTTGCTCGAAGTATCTGCTATATATACACAAACATATTCATATTTCAGATTTCCATTATAACCAAATGGTGAGTTAATTTGCTTAGGACATCACGCTTTACTGACTATTTTTGTACACTTTTTATAGACAGATTTTATCGTTTACTGTTCATTCATTTGTTTCAAGGCCTGCATCCTTCTGCATTTCATATACGGTTACAGTACGAACTATTTTTATTTAATTTTTTTTTACTCATATATGTTAGTATTTGAAATCGATTTGTTGTTTAGGTTTCATCAATTAAGGAGCATGCTGTTTTCGCTGCTATCTATTCGTTTTGTGTTTGATAATTGGGTTAATTTATTTGTAAGCATTGCAGTCATTCTAAGGCGCTCTGACTATTTAACCGTGACTAACGTTTTAATTTAGAAGATGCTGTAGTGTAGTGCAGTGCACAGTTTCTCGAAAATGTGTTTATTTTGGGTGAAATCGCGTTGTTTTGGTACTACGGACTCTTGATAACGCTGAATAAACGCTACATCTTTTGATTTTTTTCATTTCAGAGTTTACCTCTGAACCCTAAGCCGTTTCTCAACGGTTTGACTGGCAAGCCGGTGATGGTTAAACTGAAGTGGGGCATGGAATACAAGGGTTACCTGGTTTCCGTGGACGGGTACATGAATATGCAGGTGTGTTTACGCCGTTACACTTACGTCTGGAGACTCGAAAAGATTCTTGTAAATCCTTTGATGGAATTTATATTATTATGCTGCCCCCTGCGCCATCTGTGCCACAGGCTCTTTGGCTTGGGAAAGAATGTTGGGTATTGGGCAGTTATTTCTATTCATTTATTTCCAACACACCAGAAACTGTTTGTTGAGTGCAAAGTTTTGACTCATCTTTAATATGTACTTGTGTTACAATGTAAAATTTCATTTTGTGTTGCATTCAATTTAAGGCTAAATGAAGCTATGCTTTACAAAGCGCACAAAGATGGACATTGACATCTGATTCTGATATGCATTTTTTTTTTCTACAGTTGGCCAACACCGAGGAGTATGTGGATGGGGCTCTAGCGGGTCATTTAGGAGAGGTGCTTATAAGGTGAGTTTTGTGCTGCTGTTAGTTTAGTCTTCCCATTGTGACGTGACAGAAAAGATGGCTCTCCTTTGTGTCGTTTATGATGCAGTCATGGTAATGCCAACTTGAATCACTGTACCTTCAGTAGGTTGTATTTGGAAACATTTTTCATTAATAAAAGCTAAGGGAATTTAACTCATCTGTTTTAACTAAAGCCTAGGCAAAAGATAAAGGCATCAGAACTGCGTGTATCAATAGTTTGATAAAGACACTATGCATAAGATTCCAAAGGTGGCCTGTTTAGGTGGACTGCATAACATTCATGAATTGCACCATCCTCTGTTTTTCCATAGATGCAATAATGTACTGTATATAAGAGGTGTTGAAGAAGAGGAGGAAGATGGTGAAATGAGAGAATGAATGGTCTCCTTAGTCTTCAGTCGGACATACATCTTTTTTATTTTTATTTTTTTGTGCGTTGGATGCAAATTCCAAAGCGGGCAGTCTGTTTTTGAATATGAAAATGTCTTTCCAATTTATTTTCCTAAACATTGTTAAAATGTAAAATTGTTTTGTTGGTAAAGAAATAAAATTGTGCATATTGTACTTTTCATAAATGTCTGAATTTATTATGCTTGCAATCCATTTTCTTGAAGTTTATGAAACCACGAGGGGTTGTTTGGAATTATAGTTGTATATCAAACTACAGTAAGTGTAGCAGTAATATTTAGTGGTAACATTAAAATGTGATGAATACAGAGGGTGTGATGGCTCATACTATCAGAATGAAGATCTGATGTCTTTGTCGGTGCTTTCCATATCATTGTCCTTTTTCTAAACCCCAGGCTGGAAGCGCATCCTTAGCCTTCTGCTGGTCTACAAAATAGCACGTGATGCTTAGTGGTCAGTTCTGGATAGAACCTACTACAGGTAGTCCCCGACTTGTGATGGAGATGAGTTCTGATGGCCCCATCGTAACTTGAAAATATTGTAAGTCAAGATAAAATAAATACATGGTGTAAAAAAATATATTCGCTCTATAGATAGATAGATAAAGAGTTCAGCTGTCTCAAATATATATATATTGAGACAGCTGAACTCTTGTCGATTGCTGGTGGGAGTGAGGCATCTCACAAGGTGGGAGATGCGTACATCCCGGCAACGTCCCAACGTATCGTACCGCATATGCTATTACATTTGCCTGCCGCGCAAAACTTTAAATATTTTTACAAATTTGTCATCGCTATCATTGTAAGATCGAAAAATCATAAGTCAAACCATTGTAACTCAGGGACCATCTGTACGTAGGAAAATTACTCCTTCGAAGGACATGATTTATTTTTAGTATTCACGTAAAGTATTTGTCTGTCTATCCTTAATGTTGCACAATACAGCAGTATATGTAATGCAGTCCATATATTTAGGTCAGGTGATAGCATGTCTGGAAATACCAGCATGTGACCTCCAAGTTGAATATCAACCACTTCCACAAAGGATCTATTTGTGTAAATATACTTCTGAACTTGTGTGTGGACCTGGAAATGTTCTGGAAGCAGAGAAAGGAGCACAGACCCTCCTCTTGATGCCAGAGGTGGCTTTCTCCATGGCTGCTTTTGTCCTGTTGATTACTTAGCTGGATCTTCTCCTCACGTCTCCTGCAACCACAAACAAATTGTGCAGTTCAGCATGATTCATGTTGAAGGCCAGGTCTCTACTACATGCCCTGTACACCTCCTTTACCTTCTTGTAGAGTAAACTGAGCATTTCATCCTGATGAATGAGATGACAACCATTCCTACCTGAGTTTAACAAACTGCGTGGACTCATTGGTTATTTGGGAAGCGGGTGATGCTGTGAGAAAAGAAGCCAACTGAACTGACCTGGCTGTCTGGCTTATGCTGTCCAAGACAGAATATTCTTGACTTGAGCTCCAGCTCTGAGGCCAGCCTTTTCTCCTTCTCAATGGCTGTCTTCAGTATGTTTATTTGCCGCAGCTGGAGCTGCCTGACTTTGTTCCTGTAGGTTGAGGAAAGTTGACAGGATTTCTCTGCTGTCACTGCTAATCAATATATGAAATGTTACTACTGTGGTCTCAGGCCATTGGTGTCAGTTCTAAAGAAATGGCACATCCTTAATAGGTTTCATGTGGCAACAGACGTTTTCTATTACTGTACAATTTGGGATGTTGTTCTTACATTTTTTTCATTTGTGTTTTGTACAGTTTCCTGAAGCTCAGCTAAAATCCCTGTGTCTTGAGACATCTGGAAGTTGTGTAGGTTCTGCTTCCTCAGATCATTCAGGATGTTCAGCAGGTCTTCAGCATTTGAAAAGTACATCTCTGGCTACTTGTAAAACCACATCATGGTTTACAGTTATCTAAAACACCTGAAAAAGCATCTTCCAGGTACATGTATAGTAAAATGTCAATGTAAAAAGACGGTTTAATTAAGGCCCCCCACCTCCTCGCTGTCTGAACTCTCTGCCTCTGGCACGTTCACCCCATGGTCCTTCTGTTGTGGAAGGCTGTGTAATCGGCCACTGAAGCACAGAGAAGGTATAATTTAGTGGTTGTTTCGTGCTTTAACTTAACCTAAGTGGAACCGCACAAAACTTCATTAATGGTGCTGGACAAACTCTCACCTTAGGTCTGCCTTTAGTGGGGTAATTTTGAAGCTCTGTAGTCAAGTTTGGCAGACGGATTTTTTTTGGCTCTAGAAAGATGACGGTAAATGGTATGTTTCAACATTTGTGCTTAGACTGAAATTGTACCAGAAATTTTGTATACGTAAAAGTAACGAGAAAAAAAATTATCTAATGGCGTCTTCACGTGTGATTTTCTGCAATGGGTTATTGCATTTCATTCATGCAAGTGTCACAATCAGAACGTGATGTCAACGCTGTGCTTACACATTTCTTGTTACCGCTGCCTCATTCAAAGTCACATTATTACGTGTTCTACTTTAAAACCACACTATCAACAGAAGTGTCACTGCTGATGTCGCGAACAGGTGAGAGCAATACGAAATGGCACGGCCGTCAACTGACGGGGCATTAAAGGCGAGCTCTTCTCGTCGGCCTTCGCTCGCGCCTTCGGCCTGTCCCCCTTCTGCGCGTTCACGTGAGCTCGCGTCCGTGAGGAGCCTCTTATACGTTTTGTTTTGTTTTGTACTCATTTAGCAGCCCCCGATACTTAAAAATTTCACTACAGTGTGCAATGGCAGGCGCTGTTTTGCATCTTCGTGTATGATAGTTTGTAAAATAATTAACTGTGACACAACTCGGCATAATTATTGTTATGTCCGTGACATTTTATTTTTTTACACAGGTGAGTTACAAAATTGCAAAAAACGACCTGTTTTCTGATATATGGAGACAACACGAAAGAACGGCATTACATGATATAAAAAGAAAGAGCTGACGACGTTGAAGACCGCAGAAAGCGAATGTTTACGTATCCCTTCGATAGCTCAGTTGGTAGAGCGGAGGACTGTAGAGGAAATAATTGCCTGTCATCCTTAGGTCGCTGGTTCGACTCCGGCTCGAAGGAGTACATTTTTACTCTTTCACCATTTTACGTTCTTATTTTAAAACACGGAAATTATGTCTAATTTAGGCTTTGCGTTAACATTAGAAAAACCCCACAATACAATCAAACCAATGACAATATCTGTTGTCCCGGGATTTGATCGGTTGCTTTCTTTAATTCGTTTATTTTCTCAATGTTGAACGCGGGTTCTCTTTCTGTCGTTTAAAAGTTTAAACATGCAATGTTTAATAATGCAACATGCACATGCAATAATGCACTTCCTGTTATTCTTTCCAAAATCCTTATTTACCGTAATAAATCGGTTTATTGTCATACGACATTTTTACTTAAATACGTGTTCCCTAAAGACTGATTAGAAGAGCACTCACTTCTGCAGAGCTTCAACCAAATTCTGCTCACTTTTCTTCACGCATTTTTTAAACTCAACTGCGTCTTCTTCTAACCGCTTCTCAGGTCAATCATTTTGTGCTCTTTAACGGCATTATTTTCTCTTTTTTGACTTGTCTGTTGTTTATGAGATAATACACACTATAGGGAAATGAATGATAAAAAAAAAATGTATGCATTTTCATTTAGTACACGTAAAACTTACTGCCATTTAAAAATCATGCAACACTCAAAGCTTATTGCAAAGTCTGCATCGTGTTTCATTTTGTGTTTTCATGAATTTACCTACGCATATGGTCCACAGATGTCGGAACTTGTTAATGTGCACACTCTTACACTAACAGCCTAATTTTAGCAGTGATGTACCTGAATCATTCTCAGTTCTCTCTGCTTGGACAAATAACCTCGTAGTCTCTCGCTGAGATCCTACGGTCCGAAAAGGAAACCTTAGACTACATTTTCAAATATAACTTAAGTCTGAAACAGAATTAAAATCAGTTGCTCAGTAGTGAACTTCTACAATACAAATCAATCTGACATATCTGTTTTGAAAATAAACACTGGCCCACCTACACACCTAAATCATACAGTTCGCTTTATTTCTGGCTGGAGCGACTGCCCAACCTGGCTTTAATCAGCACTGAAAAAGAATACTTCACAGTTGATGTAAAAAATAAAGTAGTTCAAGTGTTTTCTGACAGGGGATCTCGTTAGGGGAACCTGATTTAAGAAATATGGCAGATTTATATTTAATTTGATTAAAGTGTTTATTTCGAAGGAGCTGAGCCGAAAGGCAAAGCTCTCAATTTACTGGTCAATCTACGTTCCTACTCTCACCTATGGTCATGAGCTTTGGGTCATGACTGAAAGAACGAGGTCTCGGATACAAACGGGCCAAATGAGTTTCCTTTGCAGGGTGGCCGTGTGCACCATTAGAGATAGAGTGAGGAGGAGCTCACCAGGGAGGAGCTCACCTGCAGACCGCGTGACTGTTGCATCTCCCCAGTCGCAGGACCCAAACGCACGTGTTGTGTATGCGATGCTGAATTACATGAGTTATAGTAACAATTATAGCTTTTGCAATAATGCTTGTATTGTCTTTTATGTGTTGGTCAGTTTATTATTGCTGAACAGTATTTTAACCAATTCAAAAGTTTTTATTGCGTCATTATATTTATGTGAAATATATTAAATGCTTAAATATTTTAAAAATTAGTAAGGTTTGGAGGAAAGAGTTTTAGCTGAATGTGAAAATATTGGTAATATGGTCTGTCTGTATTGAAATTGAAAACTGTAGTATGTACGTCAATACTGTATCAACAATGTTGATGTTACCATTTTTAATTGATAACATTAACATTGGTTAATACGCTATTGACACTTTCGGATGACTGATGTTCAAGATTAAAGCGATGACCTCCTGACCGTCAGGAGTCAAGACCAAGTGAGCAGAGCGCAGCTGGCTTCAGAAAGTAGCTGGGACGCTTCTGTGTAGTTATGAGATCCAGATGGCAGCCACGACGCCTTCCCCAACGGAGACCAGTGAATCACATGAGAGAGGCAAGGAGACGCATGAAAAAACAGAGACAGCGAAAAAAACAAGACACAGGACCAGAAGAGCTGATCTGGTTAATGACGTCGAGCCCTTGACTCTTAGCGACGTGGACCCAAGCTTCGTGCTGATACTGAGTCCAGTGTCGACAACGAGGTGCTCGCTCCTGGTTCCTAGGTTCACTATGACGTGCTGGAAGATGCTGATCGCCGCAATTTTTGCTCACTGCGTTTGTATAAGCGACGCCCAGCGCCACATCCAAGGTAGGGCGATAACGTATGTGTAAATGTAATGCTTTCTTCGATTCGATTGTTGTTTAGGCGCTATAT
>JABJVR010002922.1:0-16619 GCA_025773905.1 Chitala chitala | reverse complement strand
CCACCCCCCACCCCCTCCTGGCCCAGAACCTATCTACATACACACTCATCCAACCTGCCCAGGATGGGGCGTCTCCTCAGACAGGGAGGCTACACCCTGCTTGTTAATCCCCACCTGACACTGTGCAGAAGGGGCATGCCCCCAGCACTTGCCAGAAGACACAAAGCTGCTTTGAGATAAAAAAAAAAAAAAAAAAAAAAAAAAAACGAAGAGTTTAAAAACATGTACACACACAACAAAGGAACACAGCACTGTTATGCAATATGAAACCAGCCAACTGCTTTTCAGCCCTCAACCTGCCACCTCTGTGTGCCCATAGAGGGGGGCACATTTTTCAGCCCAAGTTGTTTTGATCTATTATGGTGATGATGATGTTGGTGATTATTAGTGGTGTTAATATCTCCCTCCCCACTGTTCTTGTTTTGTTTATTGATATGCCTTTACCTCAGTGTTTTAACAGCACCGCTTCCCTTTTTTTTTTTTTTTTTTGCTTATCTGCTTGTAGGAGAAGGGGAAGAGGGGGAGCAGAGAATGAAGTGTAGAGTGGCACATGTGGGGGGGGGGTGGTCTTATGACAGCCATCTTTGACATCTGTGTGCACCTGTCGAGACCACCTTCTGCACTTGTTCTTTTTTATTTGACCCCTTTTCCTGGTGTCTCCTTTTTCTTTTGCCAATGGTGACTTACAAAGTGTGAGTGTCCGTTTGGAGCACTCATCCAGTTCTTGGCAAAGAGATAAAACTAATTGGGGGTATGGGGTGGGAGTTTGTGTTTGAGTATGAATCTGTAATTATTAGCACAGTGCCACCCACAGGAAATATGGTGTAAGTGCTCTTTAAGGACAGCCACTGAAGCCTTTCTTTGCTTGGCGGAATGCAAGCAGCTTTAAGCTTGTTGAGGACGGGATGTTTTTTGTACGTACTAAGTGGTGCACACTATTGCCCTATAATGATGGGTAGAGGAGGCAGTGGTGTGCTTAGCTTTTATTCTTCAACCTTGCAATGTGATCCCATTCTGTTTTACTTTCTAGATTGTATGTGAACTTTAGACCTTTTATTTTGCCTTCCCTGTATTTATTAGCGTAGCGAGGCCTAATTATTTAACGTTACTTTTTGGTGCAGCATTATTTTATGGATGTTTTTTGTAGACTAGTATGTGTGGTTGACTCATTCTTTTAAAAAGTTGCAGATCATAGTTATTGCTATTCTTTAGTGCAATAATCTGTTTTTGTACAGGAGCAGGCTCAGTCCAAGGGGGAGGGTGCTCATTGGACAATGTGGGCCAAAATGTGTTGTTTTTTTTTTTTTTTTTTTTTTTTTTTTAAAAGGTCCTGTCTACATAGTGATTAGCAATGGCTGAGATTGAAACTTCTAGTGGAGAGAAAACAGGGGTGTGTTTTATTTTCAAAGGGAGTCATGAAGGTTAAGCCACTGGGATGAGACCTATTAGCCTGTTTTGTGACTGTTCCCTGTGGGAGGGTGAAGATTGCCAGTGGTCCTAGGACACTTCCCTTGTCTCTTCGGCTGGACACAGGGGCGCCATAGAGGGGTGCAAACCCTAGATGATTCCAAGGGCCCGTGGATGATGGGTCCGCAAAAACTGAAACGTAACACAATCTTTCATGGGGCCTAAAATCTCTAGTGCACCCCTGGCAGGACAGTCTGAGATCAAGTGCCTGATTATTTTTTTGGGAGGGATGAATGTATCCAGGTGATGGGTTGCTGTTTTGGACATGAATAGTGAGGTGGCCATGCTGATCTGGGCTCAGGAATGCAAACTTGGACAGCTCATTTTCACAAACTGGCTTTTCATTTTCCTTTATTCTAGAATGTGAATTTTTCAAATGGTTGAACTGGCTTACCCATTCTTCCACTAATGGTAGTGTTTAATTTGCACTGAGGAGGAAGATAAATCAGTTTGATATTCCACATGTATTTTATTATTATTATTATTATTATTATTATTATTATTATTATTAGGGCATTGTGTCTTTTTTAGTTGAGCTGTACCCTGGGCCTGTCAGCAGGGCCTGGATGATGAGGAGCAGGAGGACAGCCATGCAGGTGCAAGTGCAGCCCATCTCACACCCCTGTCTTTTGTTATTCATCGCCTTTGCAAGATGGCAGCATTCTGGCACTCAGAGATGTGCTGCACTGCCGCTAATACAACATTCATGGATGTAGCTGCTACGTCTCATTTATATGTATAGAGAGATATAAAGAGTAAGACAATTTTTCTGCACTAAAAGTTGCATGTGTCAGACTGAACACAGGCCTGGTGCTATGTGGTGTGGCTGTCAGGGCTACACTCCCTCAGAGGATTTTTGGAGGACTGTATGCATTTAGGGGCAGTACTTCTCACAAAAGGTCTACCCACACCTGTTAAGTGAGGGTCAGGAGAACGGACAAGGGATTTCATGTTACATTCGAATGAGAAGTGTGTGCGTGTGTGCGCGTGTGTGTGTATGTATGTGTTGAAAGGGAAGTGGGTCTTTAAGGTACAATGGTGCTGTATATGGGGAATGGTAAGGGTACCCTTGGGACAGTTAATGGCCTTTGATTTGAACGGTTTGCTGCATGTGGGTAGGGCCTTAGTGGGTCACTGAGATGATTAGTGGCACTTTTGAGAGAGGGGACTTCACTGTGACCTTAGCTGGCAGTAGCATCCTCTTTCTTCTGAATCCAGATGGGAGCTCCTTCCCATTGTCCAGAGCGTTTTAAAACAGAGTGTAGCTATATTTGTATACTTTAAATTGTCTAATGCTCAGTTATTTTTGCTAACAAATTTTAAAAAGTGTAATAGTGAACATTGATAAGTGAATTTTGATAATAATCATGCAATAGACTGTTTACCTTGTGAGCGTAGTGGAGTTGGAGTAGGTTTGGCTTTGATCTGTACACAGCAGTGATCGGCACGTGGACTGTTACCACACGCACTGCTCCCATAATTTATCCTGCCCCCCAAAAATCTCCTCTCCATCCCCTCACCCGAGCCATGGGGGGAGGAGGGGCTCCATTCAGCCCCTCCCTGAATGACAGCTTTCACAGCAGGGGTGCTGCTGTGTTACATTAAACATTGTGGTGCGTCTTTCATAGTCTGAGAGTTTGTGGAAAGCTGCAGGTATGTACGTTTTCTGAATCGTTTTGTAAATGTGAAGATATTCACATGCAGGGGTGGGCTGTGATGTGTTGGTTCAAGTTAGGTTTAGAGTCTGCTGATAGGCTTTTTAAAATGTTTTCATGTTGCACACTTTGACTTGTTCTTAAACAGCAAACCCTCCACAAAACTACACAATGCTACTGCTTGTTACCGTCCGTGTTGTGGCGTTGATGCTGGGCTGGGCGAGCTGTGCTGTTTCGCAGGATGGCATAGATGATGGCTCAGGGTTGGGGGCGTGGCCTGTTGCTGGCTGGCAACTGCTCACACTGACACAAGCACTATTACAGCATGAAAGCTGACCATGATAGTGGGGATGGGATTGTACTGGAGCACTTGTGCTGACAAGTTCACTGGATTGGCAGAATGCAGCGAGTGTTATCTGCTAGTCAGGCCATGCAGGTGACATACCATCAGTTGTGACCCTCAACCTCAGCACTGCTCAGCGGTCCATATTGATACATCATTTCGTATGACAAAGCCACTTGCACACATTTCTGTGCACTGTCCGTGTCTGTGTGTCAAGTTTAGCCCAGATAAACTCTTTGCTGGTTGTGGAAGAATGACAGTCATTCTAGGGCAGAGTAGTCCACTGAAAGTGCCTTTTCTGAAGATGGTGCTGCAAAAAGAAACAAAACTGATATGAATCAAAGTCTTATTTTGTAAACATAATGTTGAAAGGCTGAAATATTTGTCTACCCTGATGTATACGCACCGTCACAGAAATAAATAGAAAATGTAATATACTCGTATATACAGTATGTATGTGTGTATATGCACACAAACAATATGTATGTACACACATACTGTATATGTATGTATGTTTGTACAAATAAGAACTTGATCGTATGGTTGTACTCCCAATTTGAAGGAGTTGGGACCAAAAGATAGGAAGGAAGATTGAGGGTGGGGGGTGAGCGTGTGGCGAGGTGGACACTCACCTGACACTGCCTGATTCACGACTGACAAACTGAGCACAGCACTTTAAGGAACTTCACATGCTGTGGTTCCTGTTTCTCAAAGGCTCTGTCATGAAGGTGCATACTGCTGTGAGGGAATAATATTGTCATACAATTACTGCCTCCACCTGTATTATGTCGAGCGGATGTACTGATGGTGAAAAGTGTCCCTGAAGCTGGAGGGGACGGTGGCCTCACTGCCTCAGCTCACTTTGGTACCACGCTGAAGCAGACTCTGGCCACCTGTCTTAATGCATAGGGCCCTTAAGCACCTCTGACCTGAAGGTCAGCCCAGCCAGGATGTAGGGGCGCAGAGCACCTTTGATGTGTAGCTCAGTGAAAGAGTGCTGGTAGGGTGACTGGAGATGAGAGCAGGCAGTCATTTTATTGGCCAGCTCATGTCATGTGAGTGCCTGTCAGTCCAGGAAGTGATACTATAGAAATCTCAAAACACAGCACCTCAGTTACCTTGGTATGCTGCATATATTGTACTAAATACAAAAACATATATTGCGTTGGTAACAGTGTAATATGCCTGATTATGAAATTAAGACTTTTTTTTTTTTTTTTTTGTCTTAACACTCTGACTTTGGAATTTTTTCTGATGTTGAGCCTTATTTGGTTGTCATATTTAAACTTATTTTAACTATATATAAATATATACATCCAGAATATTTTATGGTGTATTTATTGAGTGCTTGTGGGGCTGGAGCTCCCAGCTGTACAGGCAGTTGTTCTGGAGGAGTGAGAGATGGTCCTAGATGAGAGGGGAGTAGACAGGCGGGGGGGGAGTCCCTCACAAAACCCAACAAAATCCTAAGCTTTCCTCCCCTTTGTTGCTCCCACCCATCTAAGCAGTTGGCTTAGAAAGGGATTGCTTTCGCTCACGACTGCATATGTTTAGAGGTTCTGGGTTCTTGAATTTGTTGAATTATGTTGAGTGAATAGTGCAAAACTGACTCTTTTTGCATCTATAGCTGCTGAATATAAGGCGGAGGAAGGGTTCAGGAGTGAAGTGGGCATAAGGAGCATTGGCAGGAGCATTGGTGTGCACATGTGAACTAGGCAGGAGTTTTGGTGGGAGTTGCATTCGTTCATCTTTTTGAAGGTCAATGTAAATGTCACTCCTATGTGTTTCCCTGCTCTAATGCTTTTACAAGAGCCGAGCCTTTACTGCACAAAGAACCTGAATATTTCAATCTAATATATGACCTGGCATTTAAAATTCTTTTTTTTTTTTTTTTTTTTTTTTTTTCTTCTGTTTTTGGATTTATGACTTCAAAAGCCTTGGTTGGGTACAGGAACCATACAAATCCTTCTGGATTTTTTTTTTTTTTTTTTTTTTTTTTTAAACCACTAATCCAGCTGTTTAGAGGCCAGATATGTGCAAATGTAACCCTTCTTAACCGTCAAACATGTACCAGTCTGTGGATGTGAAACGCATGATGTCTGATGGTTCTGATATATATATATATTAGGGAGATGTGCCTGTATTATGAACTGATAGTATTGTCTTGAATTCCTGTCCTGTTTCCTAGTTTTTCTGTTGGACCGCACTTTCTCTTTGCCGGGTGATTGAAATAGGTGGGTGTGGAGTTCCTGTCACATTTTATTGAAAACTCAGACCTTTATTTAACCCCACACACACACACACACACACACACACACACACACACACACACACACACAACCATATCTTGTACTTTTTTTCCCCCCTGCTTTTCCCTCCCTCATCAGCATTCCAGCACCCAAAATGCTACAGATTTGGGGTACCAGTTGCCATGACATTGACCAACATGCCTTCCCCATGTTGGCCAGTACAGGCGTAGTGTTACACCTGTCACGATGAGATACCCTTTATGGGTGTTACGCCTGCCTGTTGGCATGACATCCATGCACCTCTCCTGTTGAGCATGTATCTGCTCTGCAGAACCAAAGCACTCTTTAGGGCCGGAACAGTGGTCTGGAATTCCTCTGCCCCTGATATCTTCAAGAGCAACTATAGTGAGGAGCACATGGGTTCAGGTGGAGAGGTGTCCAACGCCTGGCCCCAGACCCCTGTTTGCTGCACCCAACAGGCACTCCAGGCTCCAGAGGAGGCACACTCTGGAAAACAAGGTGTCTAATGCTCAGCCCCCAGACTCCTGTCTGCTGTGGCCAACAGACACTCCAGGATCCAGAAGAGGTGCACTCTGGACCACAGAGAGGGGTGCATGCCTCTGCCTCTTTTACCCTTCTCTCTGTTCCTGCAAAGACACTCTGTTGTACCAACAGGTCCTTTATTATTACACGTCTTTTATTTTATTATAATTTTAGATTTATGCCCTTTAGTGTTGCTTTGCTTCAGTTTGAAGTGTAACTTTCGCTAATACTTGCAATAAAAAGCTTTGCTTTAATTTTTGTCTCGTGTTCTCTCCTGAATAGTTTTTTTGTACTGTAAGAAGTTGTCTAGTGCATGTTTCAGAAATTGGTTTACTTAAAAAGGCAAGTAAACTATGGTGGAAACATATCATGGGTCAGCCTCAGTTCTAAAGTCTAAACTGCTTAAATGTGTTTAGGATGACAGTAGTCATTAAAAACTACTAATTAAGAATACAATTTGTAACTGAACAGTTGTATTAAAGGTTTACTGGTTAAATACATTAAAGCACTGATGAAATACTTTCTATGCCGTGTTACACCAAATGTACTTAAAATTGGAGAGTTTGGAAAATAACAATGTAAACTTTACATGTATCTCCAAGGTTACGCAAGGAAGATCACCTTGATATTTTAATGACACTATGGTTGTCATGGTTTTTGGTCATTCAAATGGCCCCTACTTTAGCTGCCTGCAAACTAAGTAGGTATTATGGCTAATGCTGAGGCGCAGAACAAATGTAATGGAGAAGCAGGTGTACTAAAGTGTATACCTGTGGCAAAGTACAGGGGTAGTATGTGTTGAATTGGACTCATGTTGGAGATGCAATGACTAGTGCAACAGCAGTTGCAGTTTGTAATTTTCCAATATTTTAGTAGCCTATGATATTTTGAAATAATTGAATGATGCATGAAATACAAAAGTTTTGTATGTGTTTGTTATTTGAAATCGGTATGGCTGGTTTTTGATTCAAAATGTTCAGTAAATTTGTGGGAGGGCTAATAGGAAAATCAGTAAAGGCTATTTTTGGGTTGTTTTACAGCCTGAATGTTAAGGGAAAATGCTCAAGAACCACAGGAACTTCAGGTCAGTACCTGATATATGCCCAGATAGAATTGCTTAAGAGAATCTGTATGCTTTTCTTATCCACAAATTCCATGAAATTATCTTGTACAATATTTGGTAGGCATCATGTATATTGACTTTTTGAAATGGCTAAAGTGATATACTTGTTCCTTGATGGGGGCTGCTTCAAAATTTCACTCAAATTATCCACTTGCAACAACAGGAGTCAAGAAGACCTGGGAATACAGCCTGATATCAGCACAGACACACTTCCAGCAGAGCCCAGGACTCTGTCACTAACACAGACACACTCCCAGCAGAGCCCAGGACTCTGTCACTAACACAGACACACTTCCAGTAGAGTCCAGGACTCTGTCACTAACACAGACACACTTCCAGTAGAGTCCAGGACTCTGTCACTAACACAGACACACTCCCAGAGCCCAGAACCCTGTCACCAACACCAATAAACCATTCCTTTCATAAAAACAGTGCTAGTCTATCAGAACCCCCTTAATGTACATCTGTGCCCCTAGCTTTTGTGTGTGTATGAAAATGGCAGTGTGACCACACAGATGGTCATAGTAGGTACCAATTGTGCCCACCCAACATCTTTTGTACACTATTCTCAGACAGCAAGCTTGGCTGCTTTGTTTAAAATACAATTTGGTGGGTGTAATGGAGTAAAATAATTCCAAAAATAGACAGGACAAGCTGGAAATACTATAATTACCATCTTGACATCATACTTTCGAGTTAAATTTCTCCACATACAATTACCACCCAGTCTAAATTGCATATGAGGTAACAAAATATATTTAGGGTAAAATATCTGTAAATCTCTGGATATTTTGTGTGGGATTCACCCCCAGAGAATAATTTTTCTGTTTCACCATACTACTGTCTCAGAAGTTTCTTGTATCTGACCTTTACAACAAGTTGGAGGCTCTAAGAGTAGATATTTATAAAGTGCAACCCCACCAAAATTCTCAAGTTAAAGTGAAAGTGATGCTGCTGGCTAGGTTTAAGTAACAACATATATTTGTGTTACAGAATGATCAGTTGTTAATTTCAAAGTATAAGGAATATGCCCCAGAAAACATCTCTGAATCGCTAAACCTGAATGTAGTACCAGTGTTTACAAAGGAAATAGTCATATACAGTTACATCATGCACCAGTAGGGGGCACGATTCACCTAGATTACGCACCACCGTTAGAATAAGCAAACATGCTCACAGTGACAGAAGCAGGAAATCAGCACCGGAAACAGAAAACATACAGGTAAAATATGTTGAATTTGAATGTTATAGTCTGGACAACATACTTTACATACTAATTTAGCATTTGAGTCCAGCATTCATTTCACATAGGCCTTCCTGACTTACAATGTTTCCTTCTACTTGTCACAGTGATTAACACCGGTTTCTGTAATGTTACCAGGTATCAGTAATCACATTTAGTCAATATACTGCATCAACATATCTCCAGATTGGGAGACTTGTGGAAAATAGATAGGGATTCAGATGCACTGTAAATAACTACATAACATCACAGTAGAACATTCTCTTGTAAATTGAAGTTTTTGATTATGGTAAAGAATGGCTAAAATAGTGAACAAATTGTGCTGACTGTGTGATGAGAATGTCATAAATTTGAGAGCTATGTGGTCATAATGTATGAAATCATAATTTGTGAAAATTGAAAATCTCAGCAAATGATATACGACAGCCCATTACACAGTTGGACAGTCATTGCTACAGTACCGTTAGCTTCGTCCTGCTTTACAATCACAGTCAATCATTCACCGGATCGTCCTTTGTCAAAAGATGGAGGTCACTTTCTTTAATGATGAGGAAATACAGTGCATATACAGTGGTGCAGAAAATGTAATGGGTTAATTTTTTAAAAATTATCATTACGTGCTTATCTGACATTTATCAAAAGCGTTTTCTCTTTTCCGTGAACATTTTACTGACCTAATTCAAGTTAACTGTGCAGCTCGGTATTGCAGCTAAAAGGCCAGTAGTCTTCAGGCTTTAAGTACGGTAACCATCATGCTACCTGTAAAATTTTTGGTGGACTGGTGATGCGTTTTTAAATACATGACATTTTAATCCTGTTATGAACATAAGAAAACAAAAAATGGAACATCCTGAGGGTCATGGTTTGATTGACCTGTGGGCTATACTTGTATGTGTTTGTCATATCTGTGTGAAATCTAATCTAGTGTGCATGTGTCTTACCTGTATGAGGATGTCACCTCTCTGTATTTATGTCTTAGCCGTGATAAGATTTCATCTCTGTTGGTCTTATCCACGGACTAACTTAGTAATGAATCCTCTCCATCTTGTCAGACCGAGTGAGATTACTGAGCTAGAATGGGGCTTCTCTCTTATAGGCTGGACCCTCAAGGTCTGGACACACATGTGAAACTGGTATACACCTGGATGAATGGCTGAACCATGTCCCTCATAAAAGCCAGTACTAGAAACATCTACAGTTGTACTACATCGTTGTGAAGAATGTTTGGAGATCTATGTGACATTGTTAGTAGGAGTCCTACAACTGGAGCACAGAATGGCTCTATAGTGCCATTCCTAGTTTCCATTATAATGTTTGTATTCTGTAATGTTAGTATACCCAGGCGGAGTTGGCCTTGGGCTCCCAGAAGTTTTTTCTCCCCACTCTGTGGAGGTTTTAGTTCCTCTCCTCCGTTGTTGTCTGTCTTTAACTTCAATCATCCACCTACTGTTAATTCTGTAACATCTATAACTTCATCCTGTAAAGCGCTTTGAGGCAAATTGTTGCAAAGGGTGCTATATAAAAATAAATTGAACTGTAGTGAATCCACACTAAGCCCCAAGGGCTACTGGTGTGATGCTTGTTCTGTATTGCTCCTCCTTCTGGCCTGATGAGTGGCCCAAAACTCCCTGCGGCCCATGGCATCTTCTTCAGGACTCTGCAGCTATCAAGGCTGTGCTATGGAGGAAGAGAGTAAATGCTGAAAATCGGATGGTTGCTTACAACATTGGGTCTCCCAGGGTATTAGAAATAACACACCGCTGAGGAAGTGACCTTTGAATGGTGATGGCAATGTTTTTTTGGGCTCCTCCCAGCCAACTCTCAAGTCCCTCCTGAAGCACTAGACCATACTAGATCAGGACTTCAAAAACAAGCAGAAACACTCACAATTCCCAGTCATTTTCACAAACACCATGCATTTAAAATTTTTTCACCACAGCTACTACTTTATTTAGCATACAAAAAGTGCATTTAAAAACTTATCATTTTAAACTCTTTATCATCATGTAGAAAAACACAATGAGATGTTAACCATTCGCCAGATAGACTAATAGATTAGTAACCATGTTTCAGTGTTCTTTGTCTATTAATTCTTCTCTAAAAACTACTCCTTCACATCTTCATACCATAATTACTCAAAATCTTAATTTTTTTTCCAGTAATATATGTGCCAACACAATACTTGATTAAATCTAATATAGAATTAAACAAAACAAAAATTACACATTTCATACATTTTTATATTCATGCATATTGAAATGAAGGCTGTTTTCTTTTGGAAGTGTATATAATGGTCCACTGAAAATGTTTTACTGCTAAGTAGCAGCAGCTACAAGAGAAGCTGAGAAGAGAGAAATTCCGTCCTTGAGAGCAACATCTCTGCTTGCAACGATTAGCTCAGTCTACTGGTTACAGTGCTCATGAAGTCAGGTGTGTGTAAAGAGTGATGTTCTGGGGTGCAAAGGTGGCATCCAGTGAGCGAGATGGAGCGGAGGGTCGTGATGTTCCTGGCCTCAAGCCTGGGACCTTTTCACAGGTGAATTCCATGTGGCTCTCTTAGCCTTTCTCCATGTCTATTGTGCTGCCTGTGTCTCCTGGTGATGAAATCAGAGATGCACTAACACTGATCAACAAAACATGCAGACATATCCAAGCAACAATTAATTAACTGCTGATCGATTCATACTTGGCAATCTGGCTTCTCTTTGAAAACAACATGAAAGTAAATTTTATAATCTCATATTTTTTATTGGTGGCCATGAGGGGTGATTTTGCAACTTGTTCTCCAACGTGTCCTTACCTCCAGACAAAGAAAGCAAGGACTCCAAGACAGGAAAGCAGGATGATGACAAAGACCACAGCCAAGGTCGTGCTACCTTCCGATATTTGACAGGGTGCTGAGAAACAAGTGAAGCTGTGTCATTACACAGCTACAAAGGTCAGAGACGCACGCACACACACACACACACACACACACACACACACACAACACATATAATTTCTGCAGTCAGCATCACCACAAATGCACACAAGGGCCACACAAGGGCTGGGGCACTGAGCTTTCCTACCTGCAGTGTAGTTGTCTGACTCTTCCCCTAAGTTGTTTCTGACAACACAGGTGAAATGTCCACAGGGCTCAGAGGACAGGTACAGCACTTGTCCATCTGCAGAAGGATGGCCCACATCCTCTGGCACTGCACTGTGCTCATGCAACCAGCTGTATTGTGGCTCTGTTCCCCAGGCTTCTTTGCAGAGCAGCAAGGTGTGGCTCATATTGATGGACACGGACACATGATGGATGGCTTCTGCGGGGTGTTCACACACACACACACACACACACACACACACACGCACGCGCACACGCGTTTTTCATGAGTTTTCATAGAGCTTCAGCAGGCTGAACCAGAGAACAAAGGCTGAAAGCCACCATTACTCTTACCGTATTCTCTCACCACATAGCTGACCGAGTCGAATGTGTGGATCTGGCTGAAAACCGTAACAGTGTAGATGCCATTGTCTTTCTGGTGGAAGTGACTCACTTCCAGTTCAGTACCGTTTTTGTTCAGTTTCACTCGCTGATCTGTACTCTGACCTGGGAACTCAGCCAACGTCACTTTCATATTCGGGTTCTTTATGTCTCGCTCCCAGAGAATGCGGGCCATCTGCTCTCCATTTGTCAGGTCATAATCAACCTTCAGAAGCAGGGTCTTACCTAAAATCACATGAACTGGTTTCCAGTTCTGGCCGTGTGCTGATATGCACTCGTATGGTAGCGGAACTGAGGAGAGGAAAAACAGTTTTCCCAAAATATACACACCATATAGCCACGTGTTTTAGTCTATTAAATTTTAGGTAATCAAAATTATTGCTATGAATATCATTATTAAGATACACTCACAGTTTGGACTTGATTAGTACCATATATATATATATATGACCAAAGGTCGTGTATTTCCAGTATGAACATGAACTTTGTTAACATTAGTTGCTTAAGTATTCAGATGTTATATAACCGTAATTTCTGTTGTACATAAAATTTCCAAACTGAAAAAACTGACACTCACACGTCAAAACCAGCAGAAACAGAACTACAACGCAGAAAGGATTCAGCCCCATGACACCTGCAAAAAAAAAAAAAAAAAAAAAAAAAAAAAAAAAAATACTGTACAATTTAAAAATGTGTTTTATGGGAAAAATTATTGGAAAAGAGAAATTAAAAGCAGAAACACCACAGAACAGCAATTTCCCAACCCGTGGATGAGGCTGTGCCTTCCGTGTCAAGCTTCGGCTGCTTCTTTTCAGTTAAAAACGGAACCGCACTCCAGCAAACTGCATCTCTCCGCTGTTTGCGTGATTTATGGTCTGCGATAAAGGCCAGCAGCTGGCAGGTAACTCGCGTCAGTGTGCACGTTCATGCTGCACGTTCACAGTTCTACTGGAAGTACTGAGGAAAAAATGAGTGCACGTGTTAAAACGAAATCTGGAATAATGATAAGGCTGCTGAATGTTAACGATAACGCTGCTGTTCGTCTGTCTGCTCTCTTTCTCAGAGCGCCGATTAAACGCCGTTGTACTTAAGGAGCTCAGAGCGGTTTCCCGTTCCTGTTTTGTCCCACCATTCTGAACACGAACCATTGTCTTCTATGTTCCGTTCTGTGAATAATGAAAGAAAAATATATATATTAGCTTTGTCTGCGTGCCAAAATCTCTCTATGCTACCACAGTGCGAATGAGAAGTCACTTAAGAGTGCAGCTTTTCCCTCTAAAGTTTGGAAGGGGGGGCCTCTGTAGTTGGCAGTCTATAAAACTGAACGGATACAGCCCCGTCATCTGTGCCCCTGAAAATAACGGTAACCAGAAAACACAACGATGTCAAACACTACTGTGAAGCAGAATCAAATCATCTGCAATATGATAGAACCTGCAAATCAGTAATTACTGGCTTTTCATGCTTCAATTTAAAAATCATCTCAATGTCAGACTAGGTGATGTAGCACATGATCCCGTAATTAAATAGAAAAACACAAGATTTGGCAACCCTGCATGACACTAGTGTAGGAATGAGTGAAAGTCTTATATCTAAGTGCTTCAACAGTGCAGGGTTGAATCAGAAATATAATAAATACAACAGTACACAAAATATACACAGTGCACAATATTACAGAGAACAGACACATACTGGTGGGGGTTCTAGACTGGTTAACCTTGAAAGCTGTAAATAAAATGTATGTCAGTTATTTTAAAAAAACATTGTAATAAAACATGTTGTTTAGGGTGTGTTTCTTATTACAAAATCTGCAATAAAAAAGACTTATACTGAGGAATTATTAAATCAATTTTCTTGTCTGACGTCCTGATGCTTGATACAGTAAGTCATGAATGTTAATACGATTTGACACTGATTAGCATTTCTGAAATTGTGTTTATAGTTTGAGTAAAGGTAGTGCAAATTAAAGTTACTCTTCTGTTAAGGGTCAGTCAGTCAGTCATCTTCTATACTGCTTATTCCTGGTGAGGGTCGCAGGGAAGCCTGGAGCCCATCCCAGAACACATAGGGTGCTGGGCAGGGGACACCCAGGGCGGGGCGCCAACCCACCACAGGGCTTCTGTTAAGGGTTCAAATTTATATTGGTTTTCGTCATTTTGGTTTTCGTCATTGCCGCAGCATTGTTTGTTATATTTGCTATTGGCACCAGCAGATGGCAGCACTATGTTCTGTATGAACAATGTAAAGGTCGACGGACGTCAAAACAATTAACAGGACAACAGATGCTGTAGGCTCAATAAGCAAATACGCAGCAAGTACACAGTAAATACACAGCACGAAGCTGCGACATGGGCATATGGGATTACAGTGTATTCTGCCTTCTCTCAAGGGTGTCATGGCTGTGTATACCACACCTTGTACAGATTTTTATTGTTTTTTGAAAGAGGAAAACAGGTTTGCTTACAGTTTATTTCTACGGCTGACCGTGTGGGTACAGGTTCACCCTTGTGCTTTTTCCTCCTTACCTTTTGTTACTATGACAATATATCACTTTTCTATAGAACAGATGGCATTACTGAGTCATCAATATATGGTGATCTTCCTCTGAAACTGTGTACTTTTTTACAATTTTTTTGTCAATAAAGGTTCTAATAAGCAATTTGCTTATTTAGTTTTGTAGAAAGAGTGTTTTGTTAGGAAACAATCTTCTTTTGAAAAGTGGAAGTACAACTGAAGCCAAAGAAACAAGATCCATCCACCGTTTATCTGTCTGTCAGCCCATCCATCCATCCATCCATCCATTTTCACTATTCTGTTTGGGCTGATGGTAAGACAATGTAGTATTTAACTAAATGATGTAACAGTCAGCTCAGAACAGCTAACACAAAGCCATACTGAGATTTTAAACATGGCATCAAGTCATGTTGTAGTCAAGGGCATTTGTATGACCTTGTTTTGACACTATAAATATCCATGCCCAAGTAGTGACCATTCAACATAAAGGAATATATGACTAAAAATGTTTAATGTGTATTTAATCTGTAGTGTGCTAAGTATTACATATATTATCAACTTGTAATCCATTAATAACAGGAAGGTACATACAAAGTCTGTGTAAAAAACTTGCGAGGAGGAGGGACCAGACATTCATTCCACAACACTAGTTTGAAGTGGACTGTCCAAGTTAACGGGACCTTGAAGATTCAACTCCCTTACTCGTAGATGAGTGAAGATGGAATGCACTATTAATAATCTGTATTCTGTTTGCATATAACCACAAGTGTGATCTAAATGGGGCTGATTGTAGATAACAAAATGCTATAAGAAAGCTGTATTAGTTCACAGAACATTCTGCATGTCTGGCAAGGAGACTCTCTCTTGTATGCCTGGTAGAAATAAACAGAGAATATCTTTTCACAAACCTTGTGGTTAAATTGCTTGTTGTCTAAACAGCCTAAATTAGCATAAATTTCTACTTCCACAGTGGTTGCCTATCAGATTTGAAGGGGTAAGAGAAGAGAACAGGCTGTATCTGACACAGTGTTTGATCAGAACAGTGACCATCCACCAGGCCTTAAAGTCCTCATATGAGTCTCATATGTGGCTTTTATTCAGTGTCAGTATCCTTAATCTTGTCTTTTTGGTGAATTTGTGGTGATAAATACCCAGAGTCACTCATGTCCCCTTGGGTAGTGATCAGTGTTTTCTGGCTACAGGAGGAGGATGCTTTTCCACTCCACACCTTTCTCTGTTAAAGAGGAAACTCCACAATCCCACCTGGTCATATGCTACCCTGATGTCATTGGAATCCACACTCCTCAAGCACGATTTTGTTTTTATCTGTCATAAAACAAGTCTCCTGTTTCATGCCATAGTCAGCATGTACTTAAATCACTTCTGAGAAATAATGACAAGAGGAGACTTCAATCCTATTTAGTTATTTACTTGAAAGGAATATCCAAGTTACTGTGACAAATTGTTCACAGTACTGTATGAATAAAGCAAATTAAACATGCATATATTAACATAAAAATTCCTCTCCAAAGTCATCATGTGTAATGTATTCTACAATTTCCACACAGTGTATATGTAAGTTAAAATATGAAATCTATTTTAACTAAAATAACAGTATAAAACATCTTCAAAGCAAACACAATGTCGCAACACTACAATCTGAAGCTTTTAATCACTTTACAGTTTCAGTAGTGCCTTTAGAGATTATCCCAATTTTCTTGTGCCATTGTGCTGCTAAAATATCAAAAACCAGACATCACTCCTGACATTTTGACAATTCACATTTTGAACATTTTGTTGTGAAAGGAGAGAAACTGAAGAGATTTACTGAAAAAAGATAAAGCCGAATACAATACATTTGGTGGATGTTGAAATTAGGTCATGGCGGCATGGTGGCGTGGTGGTTAGCACTGTTGCCGCGCACCTCTGGGCCTGGGGTTCAATTCCCGCCTTGGGTCTGTGTGCGTGGAGTTTGCATGTTCTCCCTGTGCTTGG
>JABJVR010002921.1:0-54063 GCA_025773905.1 Chitala chitala | reverse complement strand
TCTCTCTCTCTCTCTCTCTCTCTCTCTCTCTCTCTCTCTCTCTCTCTCTCTCTCTCTCTCTCTCTCTCTCTCTCAGACACACACACAATACCATTGATAATGAAATCCAGAACATCAGTACACTGGTTGTGTCTGAGTTCCCAACTAATGCAATTTACAAAGTGATTAAACTCACTTTTTACAGAATATATTCTACAAGGATTAAAAATAGTGGAGGAAAAAAGCAGGGCTGTTTATGAGACCTGAGTGGCTTTTTAGAAGATGTTAATGGTAAAAAAAAACTTAAAAAAACTTAAAGCTGCTAAGCAGAGGCAATCAGCACTATCACATATAAAGCTGGTGTGGGGTGCACATTAATACAGCTTGCAGACAGAACACTAAGTAGTGTAGTGGGTAGGACTGTGGCCTCGCCCCTGGAAGGTTGATGGTTCAAGTCTTTGTTAGTGCTCTAACGAGAGACTAGTCCCACAGGCCATTGGGCCCTCTTCTTCTCAGGAAACTGCCAGTGAGTGGAGTCTAAGATGCCTTGGCTCCGGGTGGTAATTAACTCCAAAAGAAACAGTCTGTGTCCCAGACTTGGGAAGGTGCTGCCTTACAGACCTCCTCACTGGAAATGAGGAAATGACAGGCCACATTAGAAACATAAAACTGTTCTTTGGAGAAACTGGCAAAGGGAAGCAGGCTTGGCTGCATTTCACAGGGTGCATTCCTTAAAAAAAAAAAAAAAACCCTGAGGTTACCATGCACAACGGTTCTTTGATTTCCAGTAGAAAGTGTTTACTCTTGTCATGGGCCGTTCTTGGCCTGCAGCTTTTCCTACGTAGGCATTGCTGGGGCATTTACCTTCTTACAGGGCATGGGAATTAGGTGAAATTGTTTAAACAAAGAGCACCAAGGGATAAAGAAAACAGACCTTTGGTGGTCCAGTGTGCTTTACTCTCAGGATCAAAACCAGGTACACTCTGGGAGAGCTGCAGGTGGTTTCATCATTAACGAGACCTCAGCCCCAAGTGCCACTTGACTAAATACTTCACAATGGCTTTCAGAAACAAATTCAGATACTCCCTCCAAAGACAAGACATCATATATCCAATTACTGCTTAGGGTTTGCAGTAATTCATGTAAAAAATGTTTATAAGTCATAACCTGCTATCTGGCAGATGTTTGACAGGATAGTACCAAAGACAGCAAAGACGGTTTCTAAGAAATTTGGTGGTATCAAAATGAATTAGACATTTTCTTCGGCCTTTCTGCCCATCTGCAAAAGCCCCAATCCATGCTTGCTCCTCCTCCACAATGTAGTCAATTGCCATTAAACATACCTACTGACTTTATGTGAACTTTTCATTTGTTTCTAATTATACAAGCAAGCTGTTAGCTGCCCCAGATTCCTTTAAAAAAACTATTCATTTTGTTTAAGTTTCCAGTCCCAAGATCTCTGGGCATATTAAGCTATTTTTGACTGTTGTCTTTCATTAAAAGAACAGACAGAACAAAGTTGTCACTGTGGCTGACCACTTAACCAACTGCTAATCTTCTGAAATCCATCCTCATCACACTTCCATGCTTAGATCTAAGCACCTAAATATTATGGTCTTATTCACTGCTATGAAAAATGATAAACTGTGTCAATAATAAACGTTTCCATCTACAATCTTCCACAACCTTATGAGGAGAATTTATGTCAGAAATAACCTTTGTAGGACAAATATTCATAAACTGAAATGTAATTTCAGTAATTTGTAATTTCAAATGGGAAAAATTGTGCATTATATACCCACCAAGTGATGCTGAAAGAACACAAAAACCCAATTAAAATGAAAATACAGTAATAACTTCACCATTTAACAACTGCAAAAACCTTTCAGTATATACTCTCTTTAGCTTCTGTGCTGCTGTTTAGTGAACATGTAAGACTACACCCACAACCAAAACGTGCATATGACTCTCAAACTTAATGCAACCTAACATTTTATACAAATAAACAAAACACTAAAAACAGTACAGAAATTGATTTAAAAAATCATGGAGGGTGACCACGGTTGGAACTTGCAACCTTGCAGTCTGAGTGTTACCACACAAGACGACTAGCCCGCTAAGCTGAAAACCCACATCTTGGGGGTTCAATCGCACTCTTGTTCTGACTACTGGAGGGATTCACACGGCAACACTCACATTTGTTGCATGAGGTGCAAAGGAAATAAGTACGTTTTATTTACATTTGCATGTAAACAGTATACAGCATAAACAAAGACACAGAGAGTGCCTGCATCTCATTATTCCATTTGTTACTCTATCACACTTAAAATATACAGCTTTTCCATCTTTTTGACCTTCTGTTTTTGGTGCTAATTAGATAAGTATGTGATAAAAGCTGACCTCACAGCACTTTGCTGCTCACACAAAACCCAAGTCAGTCCTTCTAAATTTGAAGCAATGCCTTGTAAGCTGCAGTGAGAATCCTGAGTAAAAACCACTCGCAAATTCAAATTCCTGCAATGTGAACAGGCGCATCTCCCAGTCAGACTGTCTCCAGAAAAGACAGTGTTCTATAATGAGCGAGTAACAGCTGTAACTTCTGACAACTATGTAACCTTGTTTCAACGTGTCATGTTTCTCCACAAATAGAATTACCATGGGGATATATGGACGGACCTGTTTAAAGAACGAAGCAAGTCTCCACACTAAACAACTATCACATTCGAACACAAGACCAAACTGAAATTGTCACTCCTGGAGTCTGAAACAGAATGCTGTCCTCTCTCATGTTACACTCAAACAAAATAACTCAATGTTTAGTAAGATGCAAAAAACAACTGAATACCTTAATCTAAATCTGAACATCAAATCATCCATTTCATTTGCCCAGCAGGTCTTTACTATTTTTATTTCCAGCACTATAAAACATTATAAAGGACATTATAATTGCAGCTGTTATTATGGGCTGACTAAGAACACAAGCCACAGTAGGGAGGCCCAGCGCATCCCCTGGTAGAAAGGACATGGTGCACAAATGATTCTGTTCATTTGCATTTCAGCAGATCCATAATAAAAAGCCTCCACCGGACTCTCAGCCACCAAGCTGCTGAACAACGCTGAAGGCACTTTGCACGGGGCTTATCGTAAGCCTTTTCTGAAAAGGATTATAAAAGGAGACATTGGATTGATGGCGGAAAACTGCTAACTGGTAAGGTCTCCAGTCTGCCTCACGCCCGCAGATTTTTCAACCTCCCGTGCACCAACTATCCTGTTAAAGTGCTGCTATCATCAAGCACTTTGATATAGAGGTCGACTATCCCCGTAGAATAGTGTAGTTGTCACTGATTATACAGCTGTGAACTCCCTCACTCCCTCGCGTCCTGGTGAGCATCATGCACGACTGCTTCTTCTCAGCATATGGAAAAAAAGTTCCAAAGACTTCCCAAAGGTTCTTCATTTCACAGTAAAGCGTATTAAACCTCGTAAATTCTCCTGTACTTTTGTCATTCCTGTAATATAATAGTAAGCTGCTCATACAATCGCACTGTAGAATTTTCTTAGTTACTTTTCAAAAGATGTTGAAAAATACTACAAGAATCCAAGTTTGCCATTTTGGACCAAATAAATTTACTCTAAGTAACAAAACTCCATCCATCCACTATACCACTTACCCAATTCAGGGTCACGGGAAACCTGGAGCCCATCCCAGGAGTCTCGGGGTGCCGACCCATCACAGGGCACACACCCACTATCACTATGGGCAATTTGGAGACACCAATCAAACTAACCAGCATGTCTTTGGACTGTGGGAGGAAACCGGAGAACACCCACCAACATGCAAACTCCACGCACCCAGACCCAGGGCGGGAATCAAACCCCAGGCCCAGAGGTGGAAGGCGATGGCGCTAACCACCATGCCACCTGTAACAAAAGCCAGCCACATTGTCGGTGTTGATCTTGTGCACCTTAAAATGTTTGCTAACATTAACCCTATGGTAGGTGAAAAGGAAACTATTCACGTATTAAGGCTCTTTACTGTAGAATATAACCCATCTGCATTAATTATTCCTTCACAGAACAGTCTGCTGCCAATTAGCCTGGTAAGCTTGACAGCAACACTGTTAAACGACAGGTGGGCCAGCTTGTGGCAGCAACTGACCAATCAGAGAAGACCGTGGGTGGGAATATTACGCTGAATACATTTCCTCTGGACATAGTGTTACTCTGTCAGGGCTGGAGACAACTTTACAATTAAAGCCATTTGAAACTGAAATCTCGACACAACCTACTTCTGTACCCTGAGCAAATGAGGACATAAATATTAAATAGCCAAGAGCTCTCTACTCTGCTGGCAGAGATGACGGAAGGGATGCAGGTGCAATTAGTGAATTGCATTTCTTAATAATACAGTGGCAATGCGCTATATAATTATGCACAAGCAGGGACACAGCGCTCCAAACACAAGTGCTCTCCACAGAAAAGGAGAATGGTGTATTGTGTGACTGTCACACACAATGCTGAGACGCGAAGAAACGCTCTCACCAAACCATTAATCAACTGGCACAAAAACGGGACCGCGTTTCTGTGTCCGTAATTAATTATTCACGAGCATAGTTTGTGTTGTGAAAAATAACACAATCCGGGGAATCCGGGGCGGGGGAAGGCAGAGGCCTGACGTGTGGCCGACTGTCACATGATCGACTTGAGTGTTCTGCGCAGCGCCGGCATGAGCAGTGTTCAGGTAGCGTTAGCATCACTGCACGCTTAACTGCACACAGATGCATGGAAAGAGCGAGCAGCCCTGTATATTCTGGGCTAATTTAATTAGAATGGTGGGACAGATTGTCTTTCTCCGCTTTGCTGGATCTTCCTCCATGTGGGCAGGAATCCAGGTCTAGCTGGCATACTTCATGCTTTTGTTAAATCCCTGAAGCCATGCCAGATCACAAAAAAAAATAATAAAAAAAATTGTGCACACCCCTCCTTATGCTAGTGAAATGGTGCCATAAACTACAGATCTTAGATCAGTCAAGTTCAACCCCAAACTCATTCTTGGCAATTCTGAGCAAAACAGCTAGAACGGTTTCAGAGCCAGTACCCAGCACACTTCCTTCTGATGCATAGTACCAGGCCGACAGTGAATGGGTTACATTGACGGTAGCCTAGACACGGCTTAGACACAAAGTGGAAAGTTTGACAGGCCACAAGCAGGTAGGAACCAAGGCTGCCTACAGAAACCGTGTGGGTGGGTGTGGGGCCTTCACTACAGTCAAGGTGCTGAAAGTAAACCCATCACCACCGTTATCACCGAATAACTAATGAATCAATTAGGCACTGTGGATGGGTCCATTAATAAATTATTGCTTGTTGCTATTACAGTAACAGGGGCTACCGGAAATTAAAAGCAACTGGATAATATCTAGCTACAGTCAGACAGTGTTTTGGTTATACAATTTAAAACAAATTGCACATTCTCTCCCACCCCTCTGACAACCTGCCTGGGCGAAGGGTGTATAAGTGAGCTTTTGTATTGCCAGGGTCGACTGCACAGGCCAGGTTCCCTCAACACCAGTTGTGTTTGTGTTAACCCAGAGCACACCTTAAAGTGGCCATGTGTCTGCCGTACAGCGCTGACGACCTACCCGCCCCAGCTCTCGCCACCACACCCACCGCCAAGGTCATTTTACAAGGGGAGGAGAGGTACTGTTGTAGAAAAGACTTTTTACTTTTCACTCTGCCCTGTGGCCCACAATCGAGGAACACAGATGGGACGTTCTCCAACAGACTGCTCTACAAAGTAAAAGGGTCAACAAATAAGAAACGCCAGAATCAGGTTTGAGCAAAAAGTGTCTCTGCCCACACACACTGACTGTAATCTAAAGCTGCGCTGAGCTGCAATATCCTTCAAACAGCAGCCTTTGTAAAGAGGACAAGCTCCCCAGGGCACCCTAGTCAAACACATCAGAAAGTTTGCAGTTCCTGCAGCATGCTGTGGTCCATTTGTGCACAGTGCTCCCAGGCCTACGTATTTGCTTTGCTGCTTCTCACGTTCTGCTTGACTAATGTTCTGGCAGGGCTTCTCCTGACACGTCCGTTTTTCATACAGATTACAGCCACAGTCCTCGTGGTTTATGAGGCTCCTGCCTCTTCCACTGTTTGGGGCAGGACAGTTAATAAACACCCACTACAAATGCCTTTTCTGTATGGTGTGCACAACCCTCAGACCATGAGGATGAACGCTGGAGCCACACTTCTATGTCAGCTCAGAGGGAGGTACAGGGCATCCTGCCAACTCTAGCAGGTTTGAGAAATGTGGCTGCTCTTCTGCCTGTCTTCCTTGAATTGCCCACTAAAATCTGTGTGAAGAGGGTGGTTAAACATTTTGTAGTGTTTTCCTTTAAGCCATAGGTTCAGAAAGTCTACTGAGAATGTAGAGCTGTGGATGGTCAGCAGACCCCCCCCCCCCCACATTTCTATCGTACCCCTTATCCACTGCCATACCCACTGTCTGCTGCCTGTTGGGATCCAGAGCAAGGAATTCTCTACACAAAAGTTTTACATGCTTACTAATACCAAAACAATCTCAAAATGCCAAGCAGATACTTTCAAAGCTGGTTTCTCATGGCTCTTTGAATGACAAAATGTCTTTCATTTAGATTCATCAGCACAGATATGTTCTTGTACACAAGTTAGAGTCACTGCATGCAAATTCTCATGACACCATACTACCATTTGTCAGTATCTCAAAAAATAACTCGAAGCCTTTGATGGACCAAGATCCTAAATGCACTGTCATCTTGATCACTGTAGAACAAATAATTAAGGGCCTATTATACAACAGAAGCATTCTTGTTCTGAATCAGGGACAGCAGCTGTATTATCTAACAACCAATGGGAGGATGTTCATTTACAGAGCCCAGAAAAGATAAATGAAGATCATTTGACTGGGTGGCAAGAGTTAATTGAAACACTGTGCAGCTGGACAGGGATACCAGCTCCAGCCTTCAGGTACCAAGTCAGCTGGGTCCTGTGCAATTATGAACTGCCTCCATCTCCAGGCAACCAAGCTTTTTATTAGTCCCGCTCAATGCCATCTTCAGCTTTACTGCAATGACAGATCATCTACAAATGTTCAACACTAACTGAGCATTGTTTTAAAGCCATGAATCGAGTTTGCTTAGTTCAATATTTGAACTGGACAGTATAAAAGAATTCTGATAAAGTGACACAACCTAATTATCCTGTAGTCACAGTGATTTTCCTTGCGGCTAAAAATAGATTCCTGCTTTGTTCTTGACACAGCAGCTAAAGAAAAAAAAGTCTTAAATCATAGCAAAAAATGGGGAATCCTTTGATCTGGATGAAAATAATCTGTGACAGAATTCGGCTTCCATTCTGAGTGAACGTGGCGGTTCGCCGTCAGCAGAACAGAAAGCCATAGAAAGTGACCTGTGGAACAACGCTGATCCGACTTAACCAACTGCAACGAAGGGGACCAGAGGGAGAAGTGAAAAAGAAAACAAGAGGGGGATGATGAGGAGGACTGAGCACACGGTTCCAGTGCTCCATTAACATCAGCATTAACACCAGAAAATCCATTATCCAGCATAAAAGGTCGGAGATGGGACTGACAAGCCGAGTTGAAAGTTTTGAGTGGACTGTCTAGAGTCCTCAAATCAGCAAAGCTGAAGCTGGCATTCATCTTCCACTTTAAGTGCATCTATTCGCAGTGGGCGGTCGGCGTACCGGCCGGCTGCTCCGAAGAGGCATCAGCATAAGCGGACGGGGGAGGGGACGCCAGAAGAACATCAGTGCACCGTCAGCATGCCCAGCAAAACGTGTAGCTTGAGCTCAAGCTCAAATTGATCATGCGGGTATGCAGCCCCCCAGCTATAGAAGAAGACCTTCGTGGACTCCCCTGCCATCCCCTTATTTACACTCCAACTGGGTGAAGGAGGACAGAATGATGTGGAGCAGTTCAGGGGGCCAAACCAAAAGTGATGAGAAGAAAAATATAGTTACCCACATGGCATGTCTTGTTCAGGGATGGGCCTAGTGGCTGGGGGGGGAGGGTTGAACCAGGAAACTTCCACATCCCAGCCTGATGTTACACCCATTGAGCCACCAGCCACAACACACACCCACCCATCAAATAATCTATTAGGCAATGTTACCATTTAATGAGAAAAAAATGTAGCTATGGAAAACACTTGTGAAACTGGCTAAATTAACTGGCCACTTCTTTGTAAGTAGTCAACCTCTGTGTGAAGAATCGAAACAGGAAAGTTCATAACACTTAAGAAATTTGCTCTAGAAATATACGCATAAAAATAAAAGCTTTGATTTTAGAAATCAGACACTTCTAAAAACAGAGCCATAGTTTATATATTTAAAATAAAACCATGGACGATTTCAGAAAGTGTCTTGCGTGGATGGAAAATGCCATCTCGGCATCCTAAAGGGAGAAAATGGGGCCAAGCGGTAGCAGGAGTCTGATAACGGTTGTCATCCATTATGGCACGCGGGCACATTGAGGGGCCTGCGGGGAAGCGCGTCCACCTCAGCAGCCCCTCAAACGTGCTCACAGATGGTGCTCTGCGTGGCAATTAAACAGGCGCCATGAAAACAAGCAGCGAGGCGAAGAGGGAGGTGGGGGGCAGAAAGATAGCAAGCCAGCACTGCCAAAGGAGCAGCAACCACATGCCTGAACCCAAAACAAAAAGATAACAATGGCAGAATTAAAAAAATAAAAGAATAAAATCATGTGTCCCTTGCACCATAGCGGCACTGTGTGTGGGGGCTGTGGGCCTGCTGAACCCCTGGTGCTGGGATGATGCCATTTAATACAGGTCACTACAACATGGCCTGCTTTGTGTGCTGGTGTGGGCTGGCACACCTCGGCATTGCTGACACAGCAGTTCCTTCTGTGCCACACGTCGCACGTTTCCTGCATTCTTCCACCTTTGTCGTCTCCCCCACGTGGAAAAATGGGTTGTGCCACCAGCCTGTCAGATCATAAGCCTCCTTGAAGCTCTTAATGCCTTCTAGAAGATGACAGTTGTTTTCTGAAGGTACACAGGCTTCGCAAATGCAACAAATCCGTGCAAACACCTTAAAGGAATTATAGAACTTGGGGTAAGAGTGGTGGGAGATATTAGGCCTTAAAAGAATCATTTTTAAAAATCACTGTGACAGGGAGAACAGCAGGAAGCGCACAGCGATGAGCTTTTGGTATCCAGGCCAAAGCACAGCTGAAAGATTCAGAGGGGCTCTGTTGCAAAGACCGGCTAATAACTGCTGAATGAAACACTATGAATTGTGTCATTACCAGCCTCTGGGGACAGCTTGATGCTACAGACCACTGGACACTCCAAAACAGGTCATTAAATATTCATGAGCTAGGGAAACCATGCCAATTTTTCACAAGTGGGCCAATCCCTAATATCAACACTATTGATTTTCCTCTTCACATATCGCTTACATATCGAGATGCAGGAAACTGATGAAACAACAGCTTCTGATGTGGAACGGACAGTGAACATATCGAGTGAAGCGGTAAAGTAAATCGGTCCAGCGAGGAAGTTCACGAATCAGTGGTGTCCGTTGAGCACTGCGACACATGCAGGTTAATTTTAGCACATGGCAGCTGGTGAACACTGAAAGCCTGGTCTGAGGAGCAGCTTCTCCTAAGACCTGGACATTGGACAGACCCCCTCCAGCCTACAACATTGGCTGAGGTGACATTTTTCTTCACTGTCTGAAGCTGACACCTCATTAAAGGTGTTATATACACCCCCCCCCCCAGCACAATTCATCACAGGTTTCAAGTCAGCGAAACTGAACCAGGTTAACAAACTTCCTCCAAAACTAAGATGGCAGTTTCTACAAAATGCCATAACACAGTCATGTACAGAAGGTGACATGGAGGACATAATGGCATTTGTGTAGAGTGGGGGTGGCACATGGTTCCTGGAGCGTACCAACTGTCACGGCCACCAGACGTTTTCCCAGAGTGTGCGGGAAACGCTAGCCGTGTCCAGATGGATGGCAGGTTATAAAAGACCACAGTAAAGACACATTTCAGAACAACAATAAAAAGATGCCTAGTATGCAACAGGTCCACAAAAACTTCAGCCTCTCCTGATTACAATGTACTTCCCTCCCCCAACCAAAAAAAAAATAGCTCTTTAATGGCAGATCTGATGTCATGATGGACCAACTGCCAAAAAAAAAAATTCAGCAGAAAATCAGTTCATTGACACATGGGTGATCTGAAAATGAATTTAGGAAATGCCACTTAATGCAGCAGAAGGTCCCTGACAAATGACAAGGTGTCGCTGTTCCAGGAATTGGTCTGGAGGGGCACGAGCATAATGGCAGTGTGGCTAGGTGGCATCAGGCCATGTTGCCAGCACTCCACATGCTGGAGGCGTGCTCGGATGGTTAAACACACACATCAGGCGGGGAAGGACACATGATCACCACATTCTGCTCACAGGCTAATGGATGAGCACTAATACAAAGATACTTATCACCAGCAATAACACAGAGGCTTCATTAACCAAATGTCTAACTAGCTTACTTGAACCATCTCAAAGCCAGAACGCTTCAGTTCATCACATGTACCTGAGCACTTGTAAGAGAGACTGAATTGTAAAGTTACCTACATAATCATGTCATATTACTGAGAAATGAGGAAGGATCATATGACCAGAAAAAAACAGAGATGTGTTTAATGAAACCCTGACACAAAGTTATTTAACTGTCCTTCATGATCAGGTTGGGGTTAGCACTGTATACAAAAAATGCTGGCAGCACAGAGATGACAGGTGCAATGCATGCATTACAGTTTCCTCACAAATCACTGCTTACATTCACCGGAAAACATCAACTGGGCATCTGTTTACACGTCAAGACCACAAACATGCAAATGCAAGAGTCCACATCTTAGCACTTAGGAAGGACACCTCTGATGCAAACTCCTGCAGTTTACACCAGCGTTGTTAAGGCGATAAATGTAACCATGACAGAAGGTTTCCGCTGCGTTCTAAAATCTGTTGACCTCCAGCAACAAAACGTCCCAAGTGAGTCATCACGAATCCTGTCTGATGGTCACAGTCATCTCTCAAGCAGACAGCATTATACTTCCTCAGGGACTCTGTATCTCAGGAGGTCAATGAAGCCTGAAGCACAGCTGAGACTCTTACTCAACTGCACCTCAGATTGCGACAGGTAGAGTCGACAGCAAATGGAGATAACAGAGACCGTGGCTCCAAACAGGTGTGGAACTACACTTTTTTTCCCGCAAGTAAAATGGGCTTCAGGCTGCATATTGAAATGTGTGGTCTATTCGGGGCTATTTGAACCCTCCTATTCATTTGGCTGGATCTGAAGGAACACGAGCAGAACCTGGCCTGGGACAGCCAACATTGACAAAGACGCTCTTTATTCCATACCAAACACCTGACTATCTCTGAGCTTCACGTGAGGAGAAATCATTAACACGGAAATTCTGACATTTGCAGTTCCTGCTTTCTACTGGACAAAACTGGGTTTATGGGGTTCTGGAGAAGATAATAAACTGAGAGCTGGAAGTTCAGTCTTAGCTGACACGTCAGGGTGGGTGGGGACTGACTGCTGACTGGGAGGCGAGAGCCCTACAAGCCAAACCCCCACCCCCTCTGAAGTGAACCCACATGCACGACACTGTTCGCCAAATTTGGCAGGAGGGGGTGAAGCAGTTTCCCGAGGATGGGGAATGTCGCAGACTGAGCGCTGTGGCTGTCAGCCAGCAGCACAAGACAGCCTCTGTGGTAGTGGGACTGCAAGCGTGACTTCTTCATATACAGCCGGGTGACTAATCCACAGGCAAGAGTACAGGCTGAAGGCCAAGGAATAATACTATACATGCACACATACACACATACATGATTACGCAAACAACCTATACTTATACTCACAAACTCACAATATTACTGAGGTTTCAGAGAAGGCCAATCCACTACTCAGTCCATTCATATAATACTGTAATCTAAGGTAAATAATACCACTGTACCCCTCATCAACTGCAAATAAGCAAATATTTAATTAAATCTGGACATTTATACAAACAGTACTGATGCACTTGTAACCTCTGGAGAATTCAGGCAAGCAAAACACAAATCTCATTAGATTGGCACCCATGTTTTATTAATCAAAAATGTGTGTGAGAAACAAGCCTTTTCTTACATTCAGCAAAGAGCAGAATCTATTACACACACTAGTAGGTAAACGCCCCAGTAACCAACTGTCATTGTAAACCTGAAATGAAGCTGATTTTGTTTCACTTTCTCAACGACTGGCTGCTGAGGCTGCCTAAATCTGCCGCTTGCTTTGCACACACACTCTTCCCCCACACCTGTTACTGCACTGCTATAGAAAGAGACAGTGGTTTTCTTCCTCTGTGGATCGACGTGGCTGTCCTCTAGTACCCGAGTGCAACGACACCAGGCTGTGGCGGCCGTCCAAGAGCCATGAGATCGATGAGCACACCTCAGTGCTCTGGGACGGCATAATGGAAGTGACTTTAATGAGCTCGTTATGTGGAAGCAGAGGCCAGCTGCCAGCACACGTTCCTGAGGAGCGTCCCGGCACTTCTGCGACCGTCTCGCTCGTGATCTGACCGGTTTTGGCTCACCGCTGAAATCTGAAAGATCCTCCTTAAGACGGTCGTCCTTTCAAGCTTCTTATCTTCTAATTGGTTCCTCCTCCCATGGCATTTAATTTGACTGTGCCTCTTAAGGGAGGACCCTTGCATGGCTTGCTTCAAGTCCACGGACCGCTGAACACTTACCTTCCCTTGTGCTCAATAATTCAAAATGTGCTTTTTAAGATAAAAGACTATCTTTCTGAATAAAGTCTGTCTGCAGTTACTTAATTGCACCAAAGATGTCCCCATAACTTTTCTCAATTTCTAGACCCCCTCTCCCCATGTTATGATTCGTGCTGTAGCAGATAATCATTTTGAATGCCTCCAAATTGAATTGGAATACCACCCGCTAATCTCAAACTTCAAGGCGCTGAGACGCCGTTTTTAATTGTTCCCAGCCTATCATTAACCAGCTGCTCATGCTTTTTATGAACAGGATTATCCTCTCAATATATATAGAGGGAAGATGTGACTACACTTCATGGACTCATGGGCTGCTAAACAGGCCCTGCTGGAATCAGAAAGGTGATGCTGAACAAGAGGTGACAGCTTGTCGCAGCCCCCTTTTTATCCACTGCAGAGTACCAGGTTCGAATCTCTGGGCTCTGACCCTTTGGAGAGGGAATATGCTCCAACATGACTTTAATCTCCCAAGTGAGCGCCAGACACGTGACACTGTAACTCCGCCCATGAATGTCATCGTCAGCTGCTCTCACTCTTTAACTTGACACACCCCTCACATTCTCCTGTACGCAGTTTCCTTAGGGACAGCTGTCCCTATGGGTGATGGACACCCTCCAGTATCACCACCATCTTTTCCTCTACGGTCATCTGGCCAATTGCTGAAGTCTTCACTTAAAAAAACAGGTGTGGTATTAGGTCTCGTTCATCACATTTTGTACTCATCCTAGCTTTAACACTCACTCACCCTTTTCCTTGTCTGGGCTCTTCCTACAGTAATAATAATACCAACAGTTAGAACAACAAAGGTTACACAGCTTTTGTTAAAAGTACAGTATTTTACTCTGTGCTGTGTTTAATACACTGCAGAAAAACAAGATTGTCTTAGTTTTCTGGCTTTGGCAAGATTCCCTGCATACTGATTGTATGACAGCAATGGGACCACAGTGAATTAGGACCCCTGCTTAACATCTCGTGACATTTTGTTAATAACTTGCATCTGAATATTAAAACCAGATATATACATAAAAACATGCTGATTGCTATAATATTCCCAAAATTTGAAGTTATGTAACCCTCAAAGGCGGCAGAGCCTGGAAAAAACACATGTAAACTTTCTTTGTACTGTCACTGTAGAGTGTTAGTGCGACACATGTTACAATGCTGTTTCCCACTATAACAGGATGCATATATAGGCACAAACTGCAGCTCAAAACACAGACCACACGCACACACATAAACACGTATTTCGTAACCCTCTTACTCAACACGCGAATTGCGTTTACTGCTCAAGCAGACATAGCATTTAACTTGCAATATACGACATACAGTAACTATGAACAACTGAAATGAAACCTGGTAACAAAGGGCGGAACCCAACAGGCATGCCTCTACAGATGGTACAAGATGAAAACCGTAACAGCCTGTAAAACATGATATAGTAGTGTTCAGGTTACTTCAAGTACTACTGCTTGTCTTGCATTTCTTCAGTGGGATCCTATTGTGTTCCAAGCCAGAAAGAAAAAAAAAATTTTTTAAAAAGTCAGACACCAGAGGAAAAGGAAACATGGCTCCTTGCAGCCACCCATTATGATTGAAGCCAGTGGACTGTCCCTTTCTTATATGGAGCTATGGGAAACCTCCTCTTGTCGGTAAACAAGCAACATCAGTTTCCCAAAACCTGTCTAGGGTGAGGGAACAAGAGGCATGAAGGGAGAAACAAGGTGATGGAGTTTCAGGATCGTAAAGGTGAAGCGATGTAACAACAGGTAACAGGTTTAACAAGTGCAGACGATACCTGTGCTGTTTTGGGCCTTCATGTGAAGTTCCTGACCGAGAAGCTTACAAATTAAAATATTTTCTGTAGACTCTGTTGGTTAGTTTCACAAACACCAGTTCAGTTTGTAGTTACGTTACACAAAATTTTGTTTGCCGTGTTAGTAGTGGTGTGGCTTGGATGTTAGGTGTACAGAGGTGCATAAGGCTGCACGGCACACGGAGTGGTGCAGCTGCAGGGTCAGACACTGAGAAGGTTCACAAGAAGCTCAATCTGTGTGTGACTTTGGTTCACTTGAATGCAGAAGACCTGCTTTTTCTGATGTTGCTTTAAATGCAAACTGTCCACTTTCATTGACAAAAGCAGAAGAATTGTAGGAATACCACCACCTGAATTCAAATGTTATAACATCCCTCCCACACACACACACACACACACACACACACACACACACACACCAGGTTTAGGTTTGAGTGACACATTGCAATGCCACAAGGGTCACACCTGAAGAAGCAGCCAAACTGGCTAAACAGAGACAATGTCAGCACAGATGAGATACATCTGTGTCTCACTTATACTGTGCAAACACCTTAGGTTATACACAAAAAAAATTGTCAATATTGTATATCTGGGCAGTAAGTGTTTATTTCTTGTGTAAACACAAAGAAGCATTAATACAACATAAACAAAGACAATCTTGTGGTTTTTAAACAAGTAAACAATTATGTTTAAGTTATCTAGGCTTTACATTTTAAGCACTTCACTATAAATACTTGCTATTAATCTGTGTGTATTTACATAATTCATAAATTATGAACTATGAAATAAACCTGGGTTTCCAGAAGGTTGAAACAAACTGTTGTACAACACCAGCATCCCTGCTACTATCAACTATATCAACTAAATTCTTTGCACAAGTAAAATCAAGCCTGCTGGCCTTTGAACACTGTTCTCCCCACCCAAAGCACAGCCAATCTGACATACAACACCAGTGAAATGTTTTGAGTGTATTTTCTGTAGCCCAGGTTTATTGTACAATCCATAACATTTGACATTATGTACAAGTTATGAAATGCAAGTGCAACGGATTTGAAAGGACAAGAGTGCAATTAGTTCCCCTAGTGATGGACTCGGGTCTTTGGCTCAGCAGGCTAATCATCTTGTATGGTAATTCTTTCTGTGTGAGCCATGAATCTGAGCCTTGCTTGCCCCCATAACAAGTAAACATTTAATGACTTTAAAGAAATTTTTTAAGTCTATTATACAGCACTTAAGTTCATAATGTCAGTGGGGCAAGTCAAAGAACTTGTGCAATGTATCATTTTCAAAAACTCAACTTTCTGAATAATGATAGAAAAGTAGGACACAGCAAAAAATTAATAATACGGTATACATATAAAGAATGTTAAGGACACGTCCCTTCTCTAGTGAAATCAGTTGACACCGTCGGTCACCTTGCACAGGTGACAGGGCAGAAAGCTGCGTGACATGCAACATGAACGTGACCTTCTAACAGCAGAGTCAGCCATTTAACCCCTGCTGTGTGTGTACCAGCACCGGGCCCTCGCAGACGCATGAGCCCGTGTTGCTGTGAACTGCCTGCTTGAGGTCCATATTCATGACATCAGTTCCCTTTGATAAGAGCCCTGGAGCTGGAAGTAGGCCAAAGTCCCAAACCCACTTGTGAGAAGCAGAGAGGTATGTGTGGCTACAGACTGGTTCTGGTTAAGGTTTCACACTGTAAGAATAAAATGCAAACCGACCTACTTTTCAGCCCTTGTATGGAAATGATTGTCTGGGACCATAGAAAAAAGCAAATTAACCCAGGTTCACTCATTCGTTAACCTCCATTTACTAATTATATTTTTTAAATATGCATCAAAATGTTTAAAAATTGTAGAAAAGTTTTTATTGTGATTGTACATACACATTATAACTAAATTGGTTCCCTGCATCAAACCCCTCCCCTGGGAAAGCAGTGGGCAGGCAGCATTCACTACCCAGGGAGATGGCATTTAGTGCCTTGGTCAACACTGGGTGGCTGGAGTGGGATTTGAACCATGAGACATATGCATCCCCCCTGGAGGGGCTACTCATTGAGACACTGGCCTCCATATATGTAAGGCTTTGGTTTCAGAGGAGATTGCAATAGAAGGCTTACAGTTACTGTTTCTTAGCTTTGTTAACTTTTACTCCCATTTCACTTTCTGTCCAACAAAATATTATTTGTATGTACGTGTTCCAATTCTGAATTTCATACATGGTTTAATTTGTCTTCACTAAAGCAGCCTAGTGGCTCAATGGGTAGAACATCAGGCTGGGATGCAGAAGCCTCCTGGTTTGAATCCCAGCCCAGCCGCCTGGTGTGTCCTCGAGCAGGACACTCAGCGTTAGCTCACTGTTTCACGTATGTGAAATGTTAATTACTTTGGATAAAAGCGTCTGCTAAGTGAATGAATAAAGTCTAGTTCTCCTTCACTGTGGCTCAGATGAATCTCCTGCACTGCTTGGCTGAAATTCAAAATGCTTCCCTTCCAAGCTACTGCAACACTGTAGGTAGGAAGCTACACCGCAACAAGTCTTCCAAAATATCCACCTGTCTATTCCCACATTTGTCAGGAGGCCCCAATACTGATCCCAGAATCCTCTTGGTGCACAGGAGAGCATAACTCTGACAAAATAAGAATCCAGCACACTTACATATTAGAGGATTTCACAACTGTCTACATACCGTATGTAAAAATGAGTGAATGGTAGGAACAACAGTTCACTTTTATTTGAGCAAGAGTAACAGACATGCACAAATACAGTTTTCCAAGCCACCCATAGTACCTTACACAACAAGAAATTAAAGAAAATGAAGTCTGTTTAAAATACACAACACCTAGATACATATCACCAATTACCATAACAGAATATAGCAAAATTTATTTTGTCTTCTACCTCTGAGTTCTGAATGTAGAAGAGGCCTCCTCATAAGTAGGAAGCTGTTCTTAAGCATCCTCATACCTTCAAAATTCTGAAAAATGACTCACTGTTGCACAGCAAGACATTCCCTAACGAGAATGACTCAAAAAACCCCCTTGACACAACCCTAAGAACTGTGTGTGCAGTAATGTGCATATTCTTTAACGAGAAAAGAATGCTTACCCAAAGTTGCTCACCTAAATACATGGAACCTGAAAAATAATCAACTGACAGAGTATGTCGCAGGTATCGTGGGTTAAACATACTGGACTATGGAGTGGAGATCATCATGGGATGTTTAACTTTACTGTGCTCCTTTACCTGTGGTTGAACGCTGAGCCACTGGGTTCTACAAATTACTACATACAGGCAATGAGATTAACAGATCTGTAATGAGGCCTTCCTCTTTTTGTAAAATACTGTCCTGAGCATTCAGAGAAAACACAAGAAAAACATGGAAAATTGTAACCTGTTTTAGATCTTGGTTCTGATAAGGGCACAGAAATTCCTTTACTAGCTGGAGAGACCCTTATCTAAGATGAGCGGTATAGGCACACGTCAAGGAGAAAGTCTTCTATCCCAGCCTCACAGGCAGGGATCAAGCCACTGACTCCCTGTGAGGGGTGCCTCATAATCCGAAACAGAGCATCTCAGACTCAGTCAAGCCTCAGCTGACCCTGGAAGACTTAAAAAAATCATGAGATAAAATAAGTTTCTGCATGCTAAACCACCTCCTTGTTTGTTTGTAATTGTTGACAGATGCATTAGGAGTAAGGGGGGATTAAGGAAGTTAAAGTAGATGAGGGCATTTGCATTGTCTGTGGGTACACAGCACACAGAGAGGCGCTCGCTCCAGTCTGACTCAAGCAAAAAATTATCACATGAAAGAAACCACCCAGCTGCCTGGCAGCCTCAGCTCCTGGTGTGCCCAAGCAAATGGGCATTTGCATTTGCCAAGCTGCTGCATAGCCCCTCCTCCACCCCACCTGACCCCCTTTAATGGCTCATTTACTGTGGATGGTGGAGAGAGGGGGGGGTAATGGATGTCTTGAGAGTTTCCACTTTGGAGCATGAGATAGTAGTCAGACTAAAACAGTGTTAGAACCGATTCAAAAACAACCCAGAATAAAGGACCTACATTAAGGGCCACAGTGATTTGCCGAATCAACTGTAGTGTTAAAATAATTGAGTAAACCAGAGCATCGCTGTGGGAAACACACTTTCAGGTAACCTTTCACAGGTTTGCAGTGGATTAGACTGAAGGAACATGGTAAACTTGCTGTGACTCAACATGGGGGAGGGGGGGTATCAGCTGGCATAAGATTTGACAGCAGCTGGGAGGAGCCAGTGTGTCTTGCAGAGCAGGGAAGTCCATGAGGGATTGCTATACATGAAGGCCTCTCAGAAAGCATGCAAGGGCTTGTTTATTTTTACTTCTCCTAATAAAAAAGTAACCATCTGACCTTCTGAAAGGCCTTTGGCCTGGATTTAAATACAATGAGTGTATTTAGATTGGCTGTTACTCATACTGATTCTCCTGCTTCAAGAAGGTACTTTGTGCTGTGAAACCAAGATGTTTCATACCAAGAAAACCTGGTAGAGGTTTCTGTGTGTTGCAGGTATGTTGGCTGAAATTTTAGAAATGGAAGACAATGCTGAAGAGAAGAGGATGATCACCCTGAAGAGATGAGGATGATCACCCTGAAGAGATGAGGATGATCACCCTGTTAGCAGGGCTTCCATCAGCATTTTTATGCGGTCATAAAAAGCACATGAAAATAAATACAGAGACCAGGTTAGCAACTTTTCCCCAAACTCATTAAGACCATTTGAGGCTTTAACAATAAATAAATACAACAGCTGTTGCCATTTTTTAAACAAAGGCCAGACAGTCAAATTTGTAAACCTCAGGCCCCTCACAGTGTCACTGTTAGTTTCCAAAATGACTGAAAACTCTTTTTCAGAATTATCCAGGGGCAAAATAAAAAGGGCTGTCTGTTTTGCCATAAAACAGTTTTCACCATGAGAAAGAGATAAACAGCTAAAGGCTAAGTCACTGCTGAAAAGCCAGACTGAAATATACTTCTCTTTCTCCACATCAATATACCAAAAGAAGACTATATGTCTACCTAAAGCTAAAATGTCAGCACAGATTTTCTATATTTGAATATTGCTTATTAAACTTGCATATTCTTAATCTTTTGTAGCTCAATGGTTAGTACTATGTCCTATATAATTGGGGTTCAAATCCCACCTCTGGTCTAAGTGGATGAAATTTGCATATTTTCCCTGTGCTTTGAGGGTTTCCTCCAGGTACTCCCTGTTAACTCCCACAGTCCAAAGATGTGTAGTGGGCTGATGGGTGTTTCCAAATTGCCAAGTGTCCAAGATGCCCCCCGCCTAGAGCCCTAAGTTAAATGAATGGCTCCAGGCCCCTCCATGATGCTGCACAAGATATACAATGTGGAACACAGATGGAATGGAATACTCTCAAACGATGTGCTGCGCTCGTGTTCTACACTTAACAGTGTCTCCACACAGGGCAACAGTGGTAAAAATGTATCAGCATCGTTCAGAACATGCTGGGCTTCTGTTGTTACAGCACAGTGGAAGTGCTCTCCTTCAGAAGACAGCACAATGCAATCAAACCACAGGGGGGGGAAATCCAACAATGACATGCTCTCTGCCTTCCAAACATTACACATAATATCCACAAATCAATTTATGCTAAAAATTCAACTAAAGTGCGTAAAGAATACAAAACAAAAACCACACGTTTTCATATAGTACATGCTTGATTAGAAGAGCCAAAATAGAAAGATCTCAGATCACAGAGCACTATTTAGAGACTCTGAAAACAGTCTTTCCCTGCTGTTCCAAAACAAACAAGGCACTCATACAGTTTAACACTGACAAGCTCCCATCTTTAATACATCTGGGACACAAAAAGATCACATGTCACTGACTGATGTGGTGGTTTGTAACTTACACTGCCATTGCAACAATACACACTCGATCAAATGTCCCTTTAACACTGCTTTTGTCATAAGCTGCCATGTTTATTTATTGTCATGAGATCTTCTCTGCTGTTATTTTTTAATGCAGTTTTGTCGACGGGGACAACATCTGCCTGTTGTCCATCTGTGGCAACAATGTTAAAAAAGCGATGCGCTGAAGCCGGGTCGCAGACAGATACATGGCAGCACGGAATTGGGCACGTTCCAAACAGGACTGAAGATGAGAGTGCAGCCTGGGATGTGCCGAACGAAACAGGACAGGAGGGAGTTGAAACAGGTAACGAGGGTCCCACAGTTCATCAACAGCTCTACGCAAAATCACTGCAAACTCCTACTATTATTGAACATTTCAGACCATAGACCATTTTTACAGTGAGTCACTGCTATAATAATTTCTTTCCTTGCACATTTGAGAAAATGTCTGTAATATCTTAGCGTTGTCAACATTCACTTAATGTTTTCTGAAAGAAAAAAAAAAAGATAGATCCACTTAAGGGAAAAAAAACATTAAATATGACAATTAAACAATAGGGGCAAAGCAGATATCAGCGTCACACAAAGCCTGACAAGCCCTTGGCTCCCTAACCTTCCATTCATCAGCCACCAGCTTTTCATGCCCGGATGCTGTTCTGCACACTGATAAAGCTGCGCGAGCTCCTCTGCTACTCTTTTTGATAAGAGTCACCAAGGAAACCTCAACAAAAAACAAAGATGGCGGCGACTTGAAAAGCCGCACAGTACCGGGCCCCTGATCAGCCGCAGTTTCAAACTGAGCCAGTATTGTGCCCAGCCCCCAAAACCCAGGTCCCCGCAGTGGCTGAAACAGCCGCGGCACAGCTGGGATTCAGAGTCGTGCCCCGCAATCCGGCTCCACTGTAGACAGGGCTGCTGGGAGGCGGTCCTTGGGTTTGAGAGCTATTTCTAGTTGCAGCCCTTTGCTGCCAAGGGAGATGGGGTGGAGGCGCAGAGGGTGGGAGCAGCTGGAGGTGCTAAATCAAGGCCACGTGTGCACGGGGAAGGCTCCGCCCCTCCTTCACGGCCCTCACTAAACTGGTCAGAATGCACGGGTACCGCTAACATTGTCCAATAGTGTCCCGAGCCTTAAGGAGGAGGAGGGAAAAAAAAACACAAGGCATGGTTTTCAGATTGGTCTCCTTTACAGCTAAATCAAGGCTCCTGGAGCACCAAGGAAGGCTTTATACTGTGAACACTGTGCCATTCACATAGTTTCATTTAACGTGTCCCTTTCTGAACGCACAGCATATGCGCAACTCGCCTTCAAAGTGCTTTAAAGACTTAACACGTATACTTTAGCCAGACCAATGATTGCAAAATAAAGTACAAATTACTAGAAAATTGTAGAGAAAACCACAGGCTTGCCACAATTACAAAAAAAAAGTAGACGTTCTACAGTGTTGGTATCATTAAACAGAATTTAGCACATATGAAAGTCTGGTTCAGATGTTATACAGGTGGAAGTTATCACAAACTAATCTAACAGATCATATTTCACAGCCATGAGATTTTATTTTAATAGCATGGCTTTGTGTTGCTGTTGTGTCTCCTACTATCAAGTAGCCTGTGGCTTTGGAAGGCCTTTTACAGGACCGGGGCACGACTTGCCACTTGCACTCTCTTAATGAGTAAGTTAACCTAAATGTCAAGCCAAAGTGGGAGGCAAGGATAGAGTCACATCAAACCACCAGTCTTACATGTCCTTGCCTCAGTGCTCTTCTGAACAACAGCGCACAAGGATAAGGCGTTCCCTTCCTGTAAAACTATTCTTCGTTTTGGCCCATTTTGTGCCACCTGTGAGGTGGGTCTTCCGCAGACGGCCCCGTTCCTGGTATGCCGGCTGGCTGGCGAAGCTGAAACTCCTCCCTCCACCTAGCTTGTATAGACACATGCAGGCTGGCCTCAGCTCAAACACACGGATGTGATTTGTGGCTGTGTTCCAGCAATCAGCTGAGGCCGTGCTGGTTAATGGCTTGTACTGTTCGCCCTCTGGTATCCAGGCTGGAGACGACTTAACGACGTGCCATCCAACAGTCGCTTCTCTCCTGCAGCAGGGCCCACTTACTGTTCTGTGTCTCACTCTCATTGTGCAGTGTTGTTATGAGAATTTACTGCATTTTCACATTAACTTACACGTGCTACAACTTTATATAAAACTCTCAAGACTTCAAGTTAAACACCAAAGACTTTTTTTGTGCTGCCCTTACTTACCAGACCAAAAATTGTCATTTAGCTCATAACTGAAGTCTGTAATCGTTTATATACAAGAACATATTGTAAAAGCCAGAGTGAATTTTTTTTGTAACCCAGGTTTCAGACAGCACGGTAATTAGTCACACAATGCAAAAATGCCCACAGCTGACCTGTACATAATGCCCATGTACATAGCGTAATCCTAAAGGCAGATGATGTACAGTCCTCCAGGATCTCTGCCGGTCTGTTTTCAGTACCCACAAATAGCTACCAATGACCAAAAGGGAAAGAGATGCAGCAGGTTTCAGGATGACCAGACCCTTGAGCTGAACAGAAACTGCCTCTATTGTTGAACAAGTGACAGCATATTGGGACGCTTATAACTTGTTTTCCTCATAATAATCGCTAACAGTTTTGGGGCTAGTCTTAAGTTGATACTGCTGTCACAAACTACACACCGAACTGGAACCACTTCTTCATACAACGGTAGCACATGGCTCTAAGTGTTTTAAAATTGGTTCTATTTTCCCAACATGTCTCTGTCAGTGAAAGTACAATTTCACATTCTGCAAAGGCATAACCATTTCTTAAAGGTTATGTTTCTGAGTTCCCCTTCTGGAACGGATTAAGAAATTAATTACAGAAGGCTTTCTGTAAGTGTCAAAAAAGTAAAGGAAATTCTCCAAAGGACATTTTGTGTATAGTTTTTTTGTAGTTGAACATTTCCAAAGTGTAGGTTAATAAGCAATCTTACATGCTTGTTTTGTAGTTAAATATAACTCTTTATAATACTAAATAATAGAAAGAGTTTATAATAAACCCTTCCTATAACTAAGATTAGATAAACAAAATTGTCTCACTTCTCATTTAAAACAAAAATTACAATGTTTGTTATACGCTATAGAGAGTACTGAATGACTCAATAAAAATAGGTGGATACAGTGTTTGTGCATTTACAGATGGACTTCCATGGAGCTGTAAACCAGCACTTCAAGTTAGGAAAAATAAACAGCTGATAACAGGTCTCAGACCAGAGCCAGTCCTGACCAATTTGGTGCCCTTGACAAGATTTTAGCTGGTGCCTCTTACATTGTAACCAATTCCACCACCACTCACTACAGTGGCACAGGGGTGGATAGATGGCACCCTTAGCACTTGGGTCTATGCCCAGGGCCAGCTCTGTGTCAGACAAAGACAGAATGAGCTGAGAACTACCATTTCTTGACATCTACATGTAGCCCAGCTATAATTTCACAGCAGGAGTATGTGGGTTAATAATAAAATCCATCAAATCCTTTGAGCACAATTATAAGCACCTGATGCAAGACATTACACAAGGCCTACCACTTAAGCACCACGATTATATGCATGTACAGTTCCTGCATTAGAATAACACCGTAAGGGCAACAAAATGTAACTTTTTAATGCAGACCTCAAAATGAAAAGACTATTCATCCATAAGTGAACATAAAAGTTATCAAACAGATTCTGCCTTTTGATAGCACTAGCTGTATGGAAATAACTGTACATGGAGACACAAACACACACACACACATACACACACACACACACAAAATTGTTCCAATGCATTAAGTCACATGCAACACTAAACCTATCAAACGTGATGAAGAGGCAGAAATAATATTTAATTTTGCATAAAATTGTGTGTCACTGTACCTGGAAAGGCTATCACACAGAGCAAAGTACTAGAAACTGCAATCATGTCCACTGACCAGAAAACAATCCAAGTGTAGCCTATATGGACTGCTCCTCACGCTTTACAGGTTTACAGAGAAGACCAGCACTGTGTGTTGACTACAGATCTATTTCAAGGAGCTTGATGATAAGAGTGATCCTACTAATGTAGTTATCATCTCTGGACCTACAGTAATGCTACATTAGGTCACTAAAAAGCATACAACACAATTTTATTAACATCTAAACATTAAACTGGATTCTAAGTAAAAGCACAAGATTCACTGGCTGTCAATAAAAATTAATAAGACAACAAACCAAATAAAGTTAGTCAAGTCAAAAGGCAAGTTCAGCAAGTGCAGTTTATGTTCCTTTATGGTTTGTAAGTGTTGTTTACCCACTGTAGAGGGATTACTTACTAGCGGTCTGAAGTAAGGCAAGCTATGGTGAAAACAGCACAAATTTATTTTATTGCACGGAAATAGAAAACAAACCAAATCCTTTATGGAAATTATGTTACTGTTTTTCAGTTTACTGAGCAGAGCTATGGTATTATACAAAATAAATTACTTCTACTGTATATTATACTTTTGAAACTAAATTATCATACACATTTTTTAAACTGTTCTAATGTCAAACAGCTCAAACATATAACATTTGCCTCCTCAGTCTGAATAAGCATAACTCCCCTATGAAACAGTACGTCAAAAGTAATGTAATATTTCAGTGTAACACAATACACTCATTTATAAACGTGTCACAGTCAAACCTTCAGAAAGGAATTAATATGAAATCAAACTGAGGTCCTTGTTACATTATTGTTCATAATTATACAAAAAGGGGAATGAAGAAAAGATCCTAAAATCTGTATAAAAATATAGCAAAAAAGAGACACTGAAATGAAGCACAGTGAAATAGTCTGATTTGAAGAATAAACAGTTGGGCTATTAATCATAGTGCTGCGTCACGCTAACAACAACAGCTGGAGGTAGATGAAGAGAAATGGAAAATAATATTCCTACTTCATGTAGAAAAGATAGTGTAGCAAATCTAGTGGGAGTTATTGCACAAGCTAAGCATGGTTGCACTCAAGCACAGAACAGCTTGTTTATTAAGCAGTCCCCCCCTCCCAAAAAATTATAATAAATAACGATCTGGTAATCAAAATCGATAATGCATTCCAGGGTTCAGAAAGTCAGAGGAATCTGTCAAATATGAAGACAACCCAAGGAAATAAACAAGAAGAAAGCAGGTGGGCTCAGGCTGGGGTGAAGAGCAGGTAGCAGGCCAGGAGACACAAGGTGAGGAGAGGGGGCTACAGCGCCATAATCAGGGCTGGCTTTTCGTTTTGGGGGCCCCCCTCAAAGCAGTTCACATCACAAATACGTTTCTGCTCATTGACCCAGAATGCAGTATTTGTACGTTATTATGCTATGTGCAAATCTTGCAAAAAGTTGCATGAGAAATACTACACACCTTTACAAGGTATTAAATTAAACTGACAGTGTCCATGGTTTCTCAAGGCCATTCACCGCCAGGATTTAAAATTTTGAGTTCTTGAAAGTGCTAATAACATTAACTAGTGAATATTACCTTGCACTGGTTTTAAAAATTTGGCACATCATTATGAATTAAACCAATTTATGGTCACAGCCGTAGGTTATTATTTAATTAGTTTATAAATTTTAACGGTTTCTGATTACATTGTCCAACAACATTAAGCCCAAGAGCTATCACCACATTCATCGAAGAACGGTATATTTTCCTTTAGTGTCCTTTTATGTTTTCCTTCTTCTGTCTGTAGTGCCTGGTGCTGTAACTGACATGCCTTGTAGCACAAGCAAAGACTGATAGATGTGCGTTTTTGTCGTGTGCACGTTAAACGTAATTTGTGTATGTTTGTGGTTTAAACCTTTAAACCTCCTGTTTATGAAATAGATGTGCTTACTGCTCAACCACTGTACTTTATGAAGTCTGTGTGTCCTTCTTCTCACCTGGATGAAATGAGGAACATACAGAAGACTTCAGACAGACAGTGAATTGGCCTCTTGGGGGACTTAACAGCTTCTCCCTTGATGTATACCAGACATCACTTCTGATATTTTGGCCAGCTTTGGGAGATGGTGTTTCAGTGATGGATGGTCAGATTCTCACTGGGTTTGCTGTGTTGTGATCCAAGCAGACCAAGCAACGTGCCCAGGATGGGACTGGACCAGATCTGTGACCCAGTTCCAGTGCACCCACAGGGGACCCTAAGGCACACACGGGTGCTGGCATGTCAGACAAAGCAGCACTACCAGGCGGTTCTGCTTATCGCAGAGTTTTCGAATGCATTTCGAGGCCCCTGGCCCTGAACCTTGAACTAGACTTACACAAGATGAGTCGTATTTTGGCAACAGACGGTCCAATAAGTACGGGGTTCCTACATTGCAGATGTTTAACCAAGAAAGGTTCCCAACTGCCTTAAATACTTTGTTTTAGGGAAATGTATAAAACGGGAGTCAGGAACACCTTTAAAGATAACAGATGAAAATCTGCAAATTACAACGCTGCAGAAAATAAGTGTTCTGCAATTTGTTTCAATCACAGTGTTCTGGGCCAAGTTTGAAATTTTGAAAAACCTCCTAGACCAAAAATTCCCAGCAAGGTCTTGCATAATGTATCTTCCAAATGTTTCCACTCTACAGCATCTATTGATTAACTTTACTTTCATAGGCTAGGAAATGAGAAGGATGAGGACTGTAATGCCAAAGTACCCAACATGTTTCATAGATCTTTAAAGTGGTGCTCCAATTCAGCTAGTCCTAAGATGTAGAGAGCTATTGCTAAGTAATGGCCTACATGAATACTAAAAAACTTTCACATTCCAACTGTCATTCTGCACTACTGGATAAAGAGGTTTCAAAATTAGAGTCTGCAGTGCAACAATTACTTGTGTGCATGACAGCAATTTGCAATCCTCAAACCCAAATGGCCAAGAAAATTCAGATATGAAGTGAGAGCCCACAGAAGGTTAGCTGGCACATTCACAAACATGGAATTTGACTGGACTAGAACCCATTACATAGCATCTCAACGTTGTTCCCAAATAACATATAATTCCAACCACTTCAACTGAGAATATGGTTCGGACAATATTTTTGATGCATATGAAAAACTTAGTATGACATGCCAGGCTATGCACACAAAGCCATGTATTCATAACTACTTGCATAAAATAACAGGGAAAAAAATGCTCACTTCAACAACAATATACTCTAAATAGTCAATATGATAAGGAGCATAACCGAAAACAGACTGCCAAGCACAAATGCTAATTTGCACTATAAACTCAGCACATGGAAAAATAAAGCACTTCCAAAAGCAGCACTTCTACAAGACAAGCACTAAGTGCTTTGCTATGTTCGTTTCTGCATGAAATTACTATGCAGCTTGACAAAAAGTGTGGGTCTTCACACTGCAAGTGAACACATTCAACCCATAAACAGACAGCTGCATCGGCAGGCCTCTGGTACCTCTGCACTCGTTGCATGAATTATAGTAAGGAAATACTCCCTGACCACGAGCAGCCTGCCCTTGTCATTTCTGGCTCACGCACAGTGGCTTTCCATGTCTAATTTTGCAACAGCAGGGAAAAAGATGAGGATTAGGGCATGACTGAAGTAAGAACCCACGATGCAACTCTTTTGCAGCATTCATCACAAGGCATCGGTCCCAAATAAAATTCATCATGCATAAAGCAGCAAATTTTTGAAAATGACTACAAAGTACTTACCTACATATATAACTGACAGCACTGGGAATAAACGTCATACTCTCTCACCAATGTTAATGACACAAAAAGTAAAAATAGACAATATGACATATAAAAAGTCCATAAAAATCCTTCAAGCCATCACAATAAAAATTTCCTTTTCCCATTCCCTTGACATGGGGCTATAAAAAATTACAATGATGTATATCAAATGATGACCAAACAGACTGCAGGCACAATAGGATGCATGCTTAGCATAGGGTGTGAACTGTATATACGATGTCATGTGACACCAATGCATTAATAACTTTATATGCAAACACCATTTATTGAGGATGAACCAAAAATATCCAACTGACTTCTAGGGAAACTAATGAACAGACTATAGTTTATGTTTTCTTCCCAGTGCAAAGAAATCCTGGACAACAAACTAAAGTTTAAAGATTCCAGACAGGCATTTATAAATATTATATGTATATATAGATCCAGCACAAGTATTTAAAGACGCAGAAGAAACCAACATATAATGAAGAGGCAAGTATAATCAAGATTAATGTCTGAGTACCACCTCCAACAGGAGCACAACAAGTTTTACACAAAATCACCTCTGGTCCTGCTACATACATAGCACATTTGGTCTCCATGACATCACTGGAGGAATGACCACGTGTTAAGGCAACACGCATCTTCTGCTCAAAAAGGTTCCTAACTATGACCTAACATCCTATAAACTTTAAGTTATAAACTGTGGATGTGTTTTTTGAATTTTTTTTTTTTTTTTTGCATTTTTTTCCTCAAACTGTAACCGTATCACCTGCTCCTATGTGACAGACTGACAGACCGACTGACAGACCGACCACTCCTATCCCAGACAGCCTAGGGTGTAAAGCATGGGACACCTTAGACAGGGCTCCAACCTACATAAATGTTCAGAATGGTCACCAGATTTGGTTTCCCCTTCATTATAACTGGAAAATAATTATTTTTCAAATTATGGTAGCGATATACACGTATTTTATTCAACTGGACTCCACCCTGACATCTATTTGCCTTATTTAATTAATGGCACTCGACTACATTCATTCAGAAAAAACTACGGAACACTATTAAGACAAATAAATCACAGCAAATTCTTCACAGCAGTGCTATTGTGAGATATCACGTTAAAAACACACCACTGCAGTAAAATACGTGTATTAAATATTTTTCATAAGTCCATACCAAAGTGAAATATTTTCCGTTAAATCATACATGTAACCAACTGTCCCATTCACTGCATACATATATTTTACAATAACCATCCTATCACGACGCAGTCAACTGCTATGCAACTAAAATTACATTTAGTATCGCAGTGTCACTTTGACAAACGAACACAAAAGCACAGGAATAGCCTTGTGTCAGTTTACCTAAATTAATTACGACAGATCACTCTCTTGTAGAGATCTCGGCAACAACATGGCAATCGTTAACATCACAACCGTTTAAACTTTCTCTAAGAACTGTACATCCACGTTCTAAAATAAATGCATAGGATAAAACGCATACAGAATTGATAGTAGTGCAACAGCAAATCTTACCGAATATACAACTACACGTGGAATCTGATCATCTTGAAAATATTCTAAATGTGCACAATCCACAATAAGAATAAATGATCGCATTCATGAAAGGAATTACAAACACCACCTGCATTGTATACATTTCCTTTATATGGAAAACCAATGTTATCAAACCCTGCAGACGACATAAGCCAAGTTTTAGGAGATAGGTTTTAATTCACTAAGAGCATTAAAACAGACAGACCGCACCAAGATACCAACTGGGTCTCTGCACTACCTTTACAAAACTCCGCTGCCGAACCAGAACTGTACTAAAAACAGCCAGAGGCCTGAAGTTAGATTATAATCAATCACAGCTGTAATTAGATATTTACAATACACGCAAATCCTTAAGGGGGCCCTAAGGCGATCAAGAAGAAAGTAAAATCTTTCAACTGACTACGCCTGGACACGATGCATAAATACCCAATAATTACACACGTATTCAATGGATTCAGATGCAGTTCTTCCAGCAAATACGTTTAAGATATGATGTTATATCATTTTCATAAGAACATAACCACCAAGGCCCGAGCGAAGCTGTATAGAACAAAAACTTCTTATACAACAACGGACTATTAATTGGGATGATAAGTACGTCTTGAACTAATAAAGCACAACTACCAGTTAACGTTTCACACTCGCTGCGATCGAGATGAGAATAATTGAAGATAACAAAACATCTGAAGGAGATGTAACGGAAAGAATGAAAAAATACAAAAAACAAACAAAACTTACGTAAAAACGAAGAATAAAGTGGTGGATCCAACCAGAAGAGTGGCAGCAGTGGACACAGGGATATATTTGGTGGGTTTAAATCTTTTTCCAGCGCTGTTGGGCATTCTGTAATTTCCACATTCCTCGGTTATTTACTCCGATGGGGGGACATGGACAAATACGGAAATCCAGTGTGATTTCTACAGACTGCTATTTCGGCAACCCCCTACTACCAACATAAAACCCAGAGCTATCCAAAGATAGAGACCGTGTTGGAGAAGCCTGGAAATCCCACCCCAGCGATCCATCCCACCGCTGAGGTCACAGTCAATCTTTAAAGGTGGAGCTTCTCTGCAAAAGGAGAAAACAGGCATGTGACGTTCGGCCACTATCTCCCTAGACAGTTTGCAAGCTATTGGAGATTTTAGTGTACATCAGGCGCGCAGACACATTGTTTCTGAAAAATTTTCATAATGAACACGTGTCGCAGTCGTCTTCAGTTGTTACACCTTAAAATGCAAACTAACTCATCGAGTGGACTGTGAAGCCTTAACGCTTCTCATAAGTATAAGCAGATGTACAAGACAAATTCCTGCCATTGCTTTTTAATTATTTTTTTCTTTTGATTTGTTTGCTTTATCTGGTGTGATCAGTTTTACAATAATATAAATATATATAGAGGCTTAGATATGCATACCATGGCTAGGTGTCAATTACATTAATGAAAAATTAATAAATATATATTAAAAGACCTAAAAATGAGCTTAGCAGAAGTACAAGTATTTTGTCGACCGAAAACGTTCGTTTCCTTGGACCAAAATATGGCCAATTTTATTTTATTATTATTTTTTACTGCCAATATTAAGATTTACAATGTTGAACTTTGAAAGTAGTTTTCTTCTTATTTACTTTTTATATCACGATATATGGTTAATTTTCAAATACATGTTCATTTATAACAGTTTTTTATAATAAAAAAAAACGTAAATTGATTCATTTAACGGAAAGCATGCGCTCTCTGGTGGTAGTCCAATGTTAAAATGTGTTCAGCATTCGGAATTGAACAGAAAAAACAAGAGCACAGTCGGAAATGAATATACAAAAGTTAAATTAAGGCGCACAGAGAGATCTTCCGGGGCAGGTGGTCTGCTTAAAAAATTTGCATCTTTATTGGTGGCATGGTGGTTAGCACCGTCACCTTGCACCTCCAGGCCTGGTGTTCAATTCCCACCTTAGGTCTCTATGCGTGGAGTTTGCATGTGCTTCCTGTACTTGGTGAGCTTCAGTGGTGGGTTGGCTCCCCACCCTGGGTGTCCCCTGCCCTGTACCCTATGTGCTCTGGGATGGACTCCAGGCTTCCCTGTGACCCTCCCCAGGACTAAGCAGTTGAGCCAATAAATGACTAATACAGAGCTATTGCTTTTATTGAAGGGAGTTTTTCTGTTAGAAAAAAGGGGAGGTGCCTGGGCACCCAAAGACCCCCGCCCGCATTTTCCATGAGTAAAAGTATTTATTTGTCGTTTGTTATCTGTAATAAATGGTAACAATTTTGTACTCTAAAGGAAAGAATGTGACAGCTGTCATTTTCACTCACTCAATGAAAATACCTATGTTCACCCACCCAGCATTTGGTAAAATGAATTGGTTATTTTCACCTGGAGATTCAAAATCAGATTCAGATACATTTCATTACCATTAACAAATGAAGACTTTGCCAAGTGGTCACATGTCACTCTGTGTAAAACCATCCACGCATGGATTATGTCTATGAGTGTGTGATAATCATGTTATGTGCTATTATAGATAATTTTATTTCTAATATATTATTAGAAATGTCCTTAAATAACGCTATATGATATATACAGATCAGCCATAACATTATGACAGGTGAAGTGAATAACATGGATTATCTCGTTACAATTGTACTGGAAGTGGGTGGGATATATTAGGCAAGTGAACATTTAGTCCCTGAAATTGGTGTGTTGAAAGCAGAAAAAGTGAGTAAGCATAAGGATTTGAGGGACTGTGACAAGGGCCAAATTGTGATAGCTAGACAAACTGGGTCAGAGCAACTGTAAAACTGCAGCTTTTGTATATGGGATGTACCTGGTCTGCAGAGATTAGAGTCTATGGTCCAAGGAAGGAACACCTGTGAATCTGTAACAGGGTCATGGGCACCCAAGGCTCATTGGTACACGTGGAGAGCGAAGGCTGGTCTGTGTAGTCCAATCCAATAGAATAGCCTACTGCAGTTCAAATGGTTGAAAAAATGAATGCTGGTCCTGAAAGAAAGGTGTCAGCACATTATGCATTACAGTTTGTTGAGTATGGGGCTGCATAGCCATAGACTGGTCAGGGTGCCCAAGCTGACCTGTGTTCACCACCAAAAGCGCCTACAATGGGTACATGAGCATCAGAACTGGACCACGAAGCAATGGAAGAAGGTGGCCTGGTTTGATGAATCACATTTTCTTTTAAATCATGTGGATGGCTGGGTGTGTGTGTGCACCATTTACATGAGGAAGAGATGGCACCAGATGTACCATTGGAAGGAGGCATGCCAACAGAGACAGTGGGATGCGTTGGGCAATGTTCTGCTGGGAAACCTTGGGTCGTGCCATTCATTTGAATGTTATTTTGACACATACCACTTACCCAAAATTTGTTGCTGACCAAGTACACCCCTTCATGGAAACAGTATTCTCTGATGGCAGTGGCCTCTTTCAGCAGGATAATGCGCCCTGCCACACTGCCTAAATGATTCAAGAATAGTTTGAGGAACACAAACGCTGCAGCGAGTATGAGGTGTTGACTTGGCCTCCAAATTCTCCAGATCTCAATCCAGTCGAGCATCTGTGGGGTGTGCTGGAAAAAAAAGTCCAATCCATGGAGGCCCCACTGCTACTGCCGGCTTGGTGCCAGATATCACAGCATACCTTCAGAGGTCTAGTGGAGTCCCTGCCTCAATGGGTCAGGGTGGTGTTGGTGGCAAAAAGGGGAACCTACTCAATAGTAGGTCATAATGTTATGGCTGATCGGTGTATTATGTAGCTGCCAGCACCTGTTGATAGTTTCCAGAATTTCAAATCGTAAAGAAAAGTTTTTAAAATAATAAGTACAGTCAAACGCACACAAGAATTTTATTTGTTGCTGTAGCTGTTATTACACATAAAATACTGTTTCTCAAGTGGAAAAACTGTGATTTGTTTCGTAATATGCTATTTGGACATGGGACTGTAGATACAGAACTGTTTGTTTCATAACATTTTGTGTTTTTTGGGCCACACGATTCTTTACTGAACATAGTAAACTCCTGCATATACAAAGGATTTCTGAGTTCCAGAGGCCACTGGTGTATTAAAGGCAGTTTATGTATTTGTTCCCTTAATTTTGCATAAATACTACACTAAATTAAAGGAAGGCAAATTAAACGTTTTCAGTTTGTATTGTTCGACACAGAATCGTATTGTAAGATCGTGTGGCTATGTTAGATGTGCTATATGGCTGAGTGACAAATCGTGCTCTAATACGTAATTCACTGACACCACTGGTGTTTAGCGCGTAAGTGCGGCTAGGTTTGTCCAAGTGAGTTTCCGTAGGTCACGGTGTAACTTTATTTTGTTACGTTCAAAACTGAGGTTAGCGTGTTTTGTATTGTCCTGAAAGTTTCGCTGTAATCAGTACATTATTATTTGATTATACTCATTTTATTCAATTACATACTGCTGCTTTTATCTCTCGGAATATCAGCGTTTTTCTGTGTCATAACCAGACTGATGTCGTTCAGGAGAGCAGCCAAGCTCCTGTTTGGGTTTGCGGGCGGATCGGCAGTCGTAGCTGCAGCCGTCACTGCGGCCGATCCGCATGGCTTTTTCGGGGATACAGCCTTTGGGCAGCATCTTAATAAATGGGTGAAATTCACGATCCAGGCTGCACAGCCGCAGTCGTGGCCTTTCGGAGGGCATTCCGTCACACCAAGTACACATGGTTGGGACAACAACTGGGATAAGTATGTTTATGTGTACCTAAACAAGGAGTCATTGCTGATGACCCGTTATTTAACGATATATTTATCTGTCAGATTTGCTAAACGCTGTGTAACGCGTATCCACCCGGTCGCGAACATATATTTTTTTTCTTGTCTTTAACTGATCATATTTAAGATGACAGCCGAAATAAGTTTTATTTAAAATAAAAAATTATTTTCACTTTATGCAGCTATCTACACAGAGACCACGAACTACTTTCTAATCGTACTTTTGGTTCAAAACGACGGCCACCTGTCCTGCTTTAGGCGTGACCCGACCTCGCCGAGTAGTGCGAAGAAGACGGAGCGGAGCAGTGATGACACGAGTAGTGAAGCGGAGAGCAGCACCCCTAAAGCCACGCGCCACATCTTCTTAATTAGGCACTCCCAATACAACCTGAACGGCACGGAGGATAGGGAGAGGATCCTCACCCCGTTAGGTGGGGTTACGGACCATGTTCTCTGTGTCGAAGGTGTTTAATTAATGAATGAAACCAGACGGATCAGACAAATTGGTGTTGGAGGGGGAAAAGTGTATAGTTTGTGAAGTTTGCTCCAACTTCTCCACTAAATTGCTGTTTTAGTTTTTTATATTTTATATTTTTAAAATGGTTGCTTAAGTGTTTAGGTGTCCTTTTTAATTATGAAATCAGATCATTCTGTATGGGAGTGGTATCTTTTGAGATAAGCAGTTTGGTGACACCGGTTTAGATTATTATATAGTAAAAAAAAAAAAAAAAAAAACGTTTTGTTCCAATAGTATGTGTATGTAAAAGGACAGGCAGGCATGTGACCTGGATGTCTCTGGACTTAGTGAAGCAACTTTTTTGACCTCAGGTCGAGAACAAGCAGAATTGACTGGCCAAAGGCTGGCCTCCTTGGGCTTCAAGTACGACATCCTGATTCACTCCAGCATGGCACGTGCAACAGAGACGGCCCACATCATCAGCAAGTACCTTCCAGGTTAGGCAGTCCCACACATTCTTGGGCTGACCTGTCTTTAAAGGGAGTCTGTAATTTGCTCATATCTTATGCTGAAGACTTGCCTCTTTGACGATGCACAACAGTTCACTCTGAAGACCAGTGAAAAGCAAGATAAGTCTGTTTATAGAATGCCTGTTACTTTTTAAAATTAATCTCATTTCAAAGCAATGATCATGTGTTGCAAATTAACGTGCTTGCTTGATTGTTACAGCAATTGGTACAATTTCTTATACATATAAATGTGGTAGTGGGTTACCACAACTTGCTTGGTTTATTTTACAGCAATAGGAAATATTTAGGCTAATGTTTAAACCAGATCGTTTAGATTCCAAAGGGGAGGACAGTTATCCAGACCTTGTCAATATGCCTGATGAATGTGTACTCAGTTTTTTACTGTTTGTGCAATGCAAATCAATTATTAGGTTATTGATAATGGCCTTGGTCAGTCATAATCTTGCCTGTCTGTTGTCCAGGAGTGGAGGTGGTGAGCTGTGATTTGTTAAGAGAAGGGGCTCCAATTGAACCTGTACCTCCTGTGAGCCATTGGAAACCTGACGCAGCGGTGAGTGCCCCCCCTCTCCCATTTGTGCTACAGAAGGGGTGGAACTATTCAGGTGCTAGGGCAGTCTGTGCACTTTTTAAAGGGCACAAAGTTAATGGCACATTGGAAGTTGCCAGTGTTGTGAAAGGGGGATGCTGTTTTCTTAATTTGCAGTCTTTCCTTCCTAAAACTATATCTGTACATCTGTCAGCCCAGAGAAACAGCCTGAACTTTTGCTACAAACAGCCAAGTCTGAAAATTGTGCAGAATGGCTACCTTTTTAAGCACAAACGTGAGAGTCCTTGCCGGTGACAAAGTGCCTGAGTTTCAGTGCGACATCGCTTCCTGTTCTCAGCAGTATCATGAAGACGGCGCCCGGATTGAGGCGGCTTTCCGCCGCTACATCCATCGAGCTGATGTGAGGCAGAAGGAGGACAGCTATGAGATCATCGTCTGCCATGCGAATGTCATTCGCTACTTTGTGTGCAGGTGTGTGGCTACTTCCAGCCACTTAAGTCTTCAGCTGTCTTTTAAAATATTTTGCTCAGTTACCTGGTACACCTCAAATCTGACATATAGGTTTGGGATACTGGAAGGGTTTTTTGCATAGTGTCATACAGCACACCTTAATCTGTCCGTCTTGATATTGCCATTTCATTGTAATCTTCTAAGCTTCTATGGATATTTTGTTATATATTTGTAAAATGATAAACAGGTGGCTTTTTTTTTCCAAATGAGTTTGTCACACTTTTTTTTTTTTTTTTAGCTGAAATTACCAAAAAAAGTGTTTTCAAAGTTAAACAGAGTTAAGGTTACTTGAAAGTAAAAGCAATCGGAGAAGTTAAGGTAGTTGGGTATAAAGGTAAGTGTCCCACAGTGAGCCTGTTTGGGGCTGGTGCTGTGGACTGACAGGAGATCCTCTGTGTTCCAGGGCCCTGCAGTTCCCACCTGAGGGCTGGCTGCGGATGGGCCTGAACAACGGCAGTGTCACCTGGCTAACCGTACGGCCCAACGGTCGGGTGGCGCTGCGGTCACTCGGGGACGCGGGCTTTATGCCCCCGGACAAACTGACCCGCACGTGATGTAGGCGTGCCTCTTTTTTGAATGTCTAGGTTTACTTGGATCGTGCACCGCTCTTGTCTGAGGTGTGTGAGGGCTGCAGGTTATCATGGTTTTCACTCATCCTTTGCTTTTAATTTCTTTACAGAACTGATAACTGCTTATACTGTAAGTTGCCTTACCTTCCGTTTTGGTGCATTAACTTAGTACTGCGTTACACCGCTCTGTCCAGCTTGCAGGACTACAACTCTCCTGGCCTTGAGTTGTGGACACCATTCTGGTAAAAAGCACAGTATGTTCTTTTTTTGTCAGTTCTCAATAATTGTGCTTGAAGAGTGCGTGTGTGTGCGTGTGTGTACACGTACTTGAAATATTACTTGTGTTCAGCATAAAGCCGACCTACACTGTTCTGGTGATTTCTGTGTTGTGTTTTGGTTGCCACATTGACTAGGAGAACAGAGGCCAAAAAGTGGGAAGGGTTCAAAACATTTCAGCCAAAGTTCAGGGAGGCAGCTTGATTAAAGCATTTTTAAAACAGTGTTTCCTTTTTTTACATGGGTTTTCATGCCAAGTTTTACATGTGGCAATTAGGGCTATGTGCCTAGTTAAATTAAGTGAAATGCCTGTTGGAAAAGATGCAGTGGACTTTGGAAATGGACCTGTCTCTTCATATAATCAGTTGAATTTGGATGCATTTCTGCTTTCTTTTAGTACTTCTGGGTAGTGTACACTTCCTGTTGAATGTATGCTTGTCCAGAAAAATCTGTGTAATTTGTGTAAGTCCGTCATCTGCATATGAAAGACGAATCGTATTTTGAACCTTGTCATGAATTACTGTAATGTATTAACTCAGTACTGTTAAAATTGATTTTCTTAAGCATGAAAAAGAACAGGTGCAAGAATGTTTTCTAAACATAATCGGTTTTATACTTGCATACTTGCACATTGGCATCAAAAGTGAGTACACGATTTCCTGTGCGCTTTGCAGAAGTTGCATGTGCACACAACTTGTGAACGTTGGACATGGAATTTTCCACACACTTCAGGATTTTTTATTTGAACTTTTTTATGCGAACGTTCAACAGTGTATATGTTTTTATTGATTTTGGAAATGTGTGCTCATGGTCCAAAATTTGAATGATTATATGCCCAACTTGGTGTAATTTTTCATAATCACCAGATCGTGCATAGCATGTTGTGTATTCACTTGCAGTTAGCCTGTTGAGTGTGTGTGCAAGTTTTATATGAGGCTCTTGCTTATGTCCGTAGGAACATAATTCACTGAACTGCTCAGTCCAACAGTATGCAACTTGAGTTGTAATTCACCAGTGACAATCAAGACAGTGCTTAGGGGTGGTGCTAAGTGCTAAAATTTAAGATTCATTTACAAACATCATGCTTTTATAAACTGGTCTCTGATTTTTGGTTGCCCTTTCTAAAGTCAATTTGTATCTGATCATTTAGTGAAATATAGAAGTCTTTCTGTATAGATGCAGTAAGTGCAATAAAGGACCCCAAATAACTAGCCTAACATTAAAGAATCATTGCTTTCAATTTTAGTATTTATAGTGTTAATTTGTATTATACTTTTTAGTTTGTTAGTAACTAATGCCTAAACTGAACTGTTGCATACTGACTAATGGTGGTTGTTATTCGGTAGTATTTTTTAAATGATTGTTAGTCATTATGTGTAGCGGTATTTTAGTCAAATGCCAAAGCTTAGTAGAGTGTATTTGCTGGTTTGCAGCATTAAAAGTGCATTCTTTTAAACTGCATGTCTCCTGTCCATTTTACTCCACAAACTAATTTGTACAGTGTAACAACATTTCAAGTCTTGCCTTCTGTAATTAGCACTTCACGGTCCATAAAATCTGTTTTTGGCTCCTTTTTTGTTTATGCAAAGTCATTTCATGTGGGGAAAAAAAATGCAGAATTGTATACTTGAGACCACTGGTTTCAGCTGGTCTCTAACCAAAAGAAAGTGATATAAAAAATGTGCTTATTACAATGGAAATGAAGTAGATAGACATATACTGATAATAGCAGAAAGCAAAACACTGCATTTATTTCCACGCCTCTGGTAGACCAAACGTCCTCTGTAATGTGGTAACACAACTATAACTGCATGCAGTGGGGACTGGGGAGGTACGACGCACTTACCAGAAAACAGCGTTGGCACTACACAGCTTTAAACAAAACGGCTGGCATTTTTTCCACTACTGTATGCTAAATTACAAACCTTTACAGCCTTGAGATATTCAGACACTATGTACCAATGCTACTGAAGTGTTTAGCCAAATTTGGGCATTTACGTAAAACTGTTAAAGACGTACTAAACCACGTCTTGAGCTGTTAGGTTAATTCTTGCACATGTATGATAAAAGGCACTAATAAACTGAAAGGCAGATTTTTGCTAGGAGAGGAAGAATCCGTGCTGAGAAACATCTAGGAACAAGACATGGGGATTTAACAATGCTTCGGATGTCACCGTAATATTAATTACCCATAAAATACTGTGGTACTGACCAAGTCCTAGGTTATATATTATTATTGCAGTTTGTGCCAGAGAGGGGACAAAGCATTTCATCCTCGGAGTTAGCGAAACTGAAATTCTGTTTGGGTTTAAGGTTGGGTCTTAAAATTGGCTTTTGTGTACCGATAATTCAACCACTCAGTAAATTGGGCATAACTGCATCAACAGCGCTATTTTTTAGTTAACACAAAAAAATATTCCAAAGGTAATTACATTTCTAGGCAAATGTATGTACTGAATTTAAGGTGTAATGTCTGCTTTCAGACCAGAGAGTGTTTGTGGAATAGTTCAAGGGGTAAATCTGTTCAACTATGTTACAAAACATGGAATTCAGGGAAGATGAGCAAAGGTGAAAATCCAGCATGTTTGTTAGAACACATGTAAAACAGATCAACAGACCTAGCATTTAAAATTTTATATTAAAAAAACAAAATTTAGCCTCAGTGCTTAACTGTTCAATTTACAGTACTTTATTATTTTAACATTTACTGCCAAGTGCTAGTTTTACTTGTGGATAACTAAATGTCCGACACACCAGCACTGGCTGCCGCACTTCCTTTCACATTCATTTAGACACGACTTTGACACACCCACAGAACATTCCAGGTCACTCCACAGATTTTTTTTTTTTTTTTTTTTTTTACAAAACATTTTTCAATGTCTGTTTAGGTTTCCTTGATACAGTCATTTGGCAATTACATGTATTGTGAAAATTGCCTCAGCTCCCTCTAACACATACAGAACCAGGACAACCAAAAAAAAAAAAAAAAAATTCAAGATTTTTAAAAAAGTGGAAGAACCAAAAGTGCACAAACTGTTTCATAATTTTATTGTAAACAACTATCTAAATCAAGCGGTCTGGTTAATGTCTTAGGTTGTCTAAAGGTACACCGTAGTTGTACCTTTAGACAACCAAATTGTCTTAAGCAAAACTGTGACTGGAGCCTGGTCCTTCACCAATGAAAATTAAGGCAATTCCTAAACTTATTGGGGAAAAGGAATGACATGGCAGTTGATTAGCGTGTACGCTGTTGTGCTCCTAGGTGAGATGTACTAAATACAATTATTAATAACTTTAATAATTTTAAAATTATATTTTAAAACAGTCTTTTTGTATTCATACATTTCAGGGTTGTGTTTTGAAGACGTTTTAATAAGTACCTTTTAAAATACGTTTTAGGTTAGATTAGCTTTGCTTAAAATGGGCGAACGTTTTGGAAGTTGGTAGATGTGACCGCCGTTTGAACGAAACCTGTAAAGACATAGTAACGGAAACCAGTCCATAACTACTGACAATCCTGACTGCAGTATGTGGACGTACTGTGTATTGTTAAAAGGGGAGGGCGTTCATGTGCATATTTCAGGGAGTGCACTGTTCTGAGCTATGCTGCTGTCACCAGCTGCAGAGCTGTGTCACAACGGCATGGCAAAGCTCCGCGCGCTGTCAGAAAGCAGGCTCACTGAAGTGCTTGTGGCGGACACGCTGGATGTAGCTGGCACTAGCTGGGCTGTAGCGACCTGGGCTGGTGAAGTCGGGAGAGGCCGCGTGCCGAGCGGGGCTGAACCTTCCAGGAGTGGACAACAGGCTGCTTCCAGGTGAACCAGGGGTGTGCGTTGGCAGCCTGTGGCGGCTTTTATTAGCTGTGGGCGTTGGCCAGCTGAGAGATAGAAACAAGGTCAGTCATCTGCCATTACAGCCACTCCTACACGCAAAACCGTCTGCCTGTGTGTCGAACCAGCTGAGCCCTAGCAATGATAAGAACAAGCCCATTCAAACCCACACTGGGCACGGTTAGCATGTGTACTGACAAAGTTCTTCATCGCAACAAGAGTGATGAAGGTCAAGTATTGGAAAGCGGGATAAAGCAGGCTGTGTTGGATGACAATGTAATCTCAACTGCGCATTTCCAAGCCTGATATGTCCCATTACTCATGCTCACCGTGAGCACAGATCAAACTCGTGAAGCTCTACGGGAGATTCACACCCACCTCTGCATTTGAGACGTGGAGAAGCTCTGGATTGTGCTCTTCCACTTGTGCACACTGGGGTATTTCTGTGGATCGATTTCTATGGCTTCTATTGCAGCTAGAACCTCTTTGTCCAGTTTTGTTGGAGAGTCCCTGGTAGGCACAAAAAGGCACATGGTAAACTTCAAATGGTTCCATCTGGAATTAAAGCCAACTTGAAAGGTAATACTTAAATACTAGAAATTGGATTTTATAAGCCCCCCCCCCCCCCATTTCCTCTTACTTTAGAGCAGGGGCATAATTTCTAGCCTTGTTTTGAATACTTACCCCTCAATGAAGAGGCCTTTTTTAACATAGGATGCAGTCCTTAATATGAGGTCTCCATGTGAGCTCTCCAGTGATCTGTACGAGGAGCCTGATGACCCAGAGCTGCTTAAGTCCCTCCCCCCATGGTCCCAGGACCTTGATCGGGCACACACGCCCCGCTCTGAGCTGCCAAAGCCTGTCCTTTGGCTCAAAGCCTCCAGGTTCTCCTCAGCCGCGTAGTATTCCTCTGAACTGGTGCTGGACCTGTCAACCATGTCCCTGTCCAACTCGTCCATCCCTCCAGACCTAGGGGATGCCATGTCACATTTGTCTGAGAGCACTAAACCAGCCAGGTCATGGGCAGCATCCATGTCTAACTCCCAGGCCTCCCTGTGTCGGCCTGTGCCCCCGCTGCGCCTTCTCCCAGCAGGCCGGCTCTCTATGACATCCTGCAGGGACATCCTCTCAAACTCCATCATCAAGTTGGATATTGGCGACTGGAGGCCGGGGGAGGCGCCGCGCCCCGGCCGCTCCCCGTTCTGGGTGCGCTCACTGGCCGACGGAGAGCACAGGCCATTTTTGCTGGACGGGAGGCCCTTGTGCGAGGCGAGGAGGTCCTGCTCGGCTGCGGTCTCAATGAGATCGGCGCTGCGTGACATGGGCAGGATGTGGAAGTCCAGGCTGCTGGATGCCCCCTTCAGGCTCTCTTTCGCACACGTCGCCGTGATGCTGGTCAAGGCCGCGTTTTGCCGGTTCTTCATTTCCTCCAGGCTGATGTCGTCTCCCTCATCCAGAAAGGCCCCGACTGATATGGAGTTGCAGAATTTTTTTGGCTTGCCTGCAGATAGCAAGAAGAGACTAATTAGAAGCACTTCAGGCCAAAGCCTGAGCCTTTGGTCTGTGCCAAGGTGGAACAACTCAAAGCGTAACACTGAAGGAGCACAGGTGAGCATCTTCACTGTTACCTGGGGACGGCGTTTTGAATCGGATGCTCGCTTCATTCTCTCCAGCCTCCTCTGGAGTGCGCTCAGCGGCGTCCTTTCTGCTCAGGTGCTCCTCCAGTTTGCCGAGCCCCTCCGCCGATGACAGGTCCACGAAGCTGCCCAGGAACTCCCAGTACTCGGCCCATGGATGGCCCAGTTCATGAGCCAGGTCCCTGTGAGCGCAGAAGACCGTCGTGAAGCGAGTTCAGTATAGGAATACAGTGAGCGTGATACCCTTGGTCCTCAGCGCACCTGCCGACTCTTTCCGCCCCGCGATCAGGGTCAGACTTGAGGATATTGTGGAAGTACTCAGCGCGGTCTCTGGGCGGTGTCTTCCAAGCCCTTCGGAACTCATCCGCCTGTGAGGAAAACATACGTAATCTCACTCGACACACAAATTTCCCCACCAGTTTTCCCAATCTCAAATCCTGACATATAAATACAATATGTTTATAATCTACATATCTGTGTCATCCCCTGGTGGGGGGGCCTTACTAGAAAGAAAAAGTTAATGGAATTTGATGTTTTGGAATTCTGACTGCTTAAATTTGCGAAGCCAAATGACAAAAGGCATTGTGACAACAATGTTAGAAAGCAGCTTCTAACTGGAACATACCTCATCTGCCAACTGGAAAAAAAAAAAAAATCTACTTGACAGTATTTTTTTCCCACTGCTTTATAAACATGGCTTAAAATGGCTTAAATACATCCTTTAACCTCACCTTAGATGGACTTAGCGGGCCTGCAAAAGCTTTCACTGTCATTACTGGGTCCTTGGGGCTTCCTGTCAATCTTGGGATGAATGAATGGGGAACATTGTCCAACGGCTCAGGTGACCAAGGAGCACCAATCACAGCCTGGGAAGAGTTGTCTATCGCTCTTAGTAATGGTATGTAACATCGATCTGGTAAAGAGACAAAAATGCCACATTACAATGATGTAGACTAAACATGTTGAAACAAAATGATGAGGGGGAAAAAAAACTATTACCTTCTAAATATTCACTAATCTTCTGTTTTATCTCCTGAGTTTTATTTTTCCTTTCACAAATAACCTGACAAAAATAAAGAAATGTCAAAAAAAACATTCCCATTATACAAATGATATGAAGGAAGCGTGGTGATGTGGGTGTGGTCATGTGATGAGCAGGGGCGTGGCTTACATCACAGGGCCTCTGATCATACTTGTTCTTGCAGTTTTTGTCTGTGTCTGGATGGGAACACAGGATGTTCACCACTTCTGGACAACCAAATTTACAGGCAAAGTGCAGAGGGGTTTCAAAGGCCTATAAAAGATGGCATTTACATGATGTGTTAATTAGGAATATACAGTGCTCATGATAAGCCATAACATATACATAATTACACAGCACTAATCAAAATGTTGAACAAAAAAAGCTGAACAAAATGTACACATTTTTTAAGGAAGCTATCCACATACCTTTTGTGTGCTGAGGAACTGGCAAATATCAACTGTTTTGTGTGCCAACACACTACTTTGTGCAGTGAGATATCGGTGAGTACATGCTGCTCTGTGCTGAGTTACTAGTGAGTACACGCTGCTTTGTGTAGTGAGATATTGGTGAGTACACACCGCTTTGTGCTGAATTACTAGTGAATACTCACTGCTTTGTGTAGTGAGATATCAGAACGTACATGCTGCTTTGCACTGAATTACTAATTAGTACAAACTGGCTTGTGTAGCGAGATATTGGTGAGTGCACAGTGCTTTGTACCAAGTTACTAGTGAGTAGTCATTGCTTTGCATGCCAAAATGTTGATGAGTACTCCACACCTTCTACGCTGAGATGTATGTGAGCAGACCTTTGTATGCTAAGAACTTGGCCAGTACTCACCGCTTTGTCAGGGGTGTTGAGGTACAGGTCCACAATGTAGCGAATACGTTTCTGCAACATGACCTCCTGGTCATCAGGGTACATGAGGCGCATGAACTTGGGGTTCTCTAGTGTGTCCAAGAGCAGCTGGACCATCCCAGGTTGGTTCTCCTTGGCTGCAACATGCATGACGTTGTACCGGCATCCTTCCTGAAAAACACAGGCATTAAAAAAAAAAAAAAAAAAAAAAAAGAGAGGGTTCAAATATAAACAAATAAGAAATACCATTTTAAAAAGTTATCAGACAATAAAAGAAATTTTGGAAAAATTCTGTTTTATTTGGGCTGGCCTTGTGGAATTCCTTTAACATGCCACTACAAATACATCCTGCCAGTCTGAAAAGGGAAGACTTTTATTTGAATTTAGTTTAATATTTGAATGCATATTTAACCAAAATGATAATATTTACAGCCATTTTAGACTAACGTTTCTCACACGGCTACAAGAAGGCCCCCTTTAAGGGTGTGAAGTCACCTGCTGAGATGTCATGTATGGTAATCATAATTTGAAACAATTTTGTAAAGACTGAATCAAAGCATCACAAGTTTTGCATTCTTCAGGAGAAGGCTACACGGTTTAACGCATTTTATGACTAATATCATATTGCCGATATGAATGCTTACATTCTAACTTTTTGTTATTATTATTATACATACTTTTTTTTCTGATAAGGAAACTTGCAAGTCTGTGCACATTATAAAATTCATTGTGCATAAAAAAACTACTTGCCAGACAGTGGTGGTAGTGGTAGTGATGTCACAAGATTTGAAATTCAACATGAAAAAACAAGTTAGTCTTACAAACATGCAGGTCATTTCAACAAAGTAAACCACTTGTTTTTATAAATAAGGCTAAAGAGAAAAACTGCAGTAGTAGAAAAGCAAGTTGTAGGGAACAGTGAAGGAGGGAGATGAACATGACTTCAGGCTCAAACAAGCCTGGTCACCTCTGAAAACATTGCAAAGTAGGACTGTCAGAAAGTCGCCCACATCAGCCTTGATAAAAGATCCGACTCCTTATGAAAACAGAAGAGGCGACATGCATTTCACCATGCTACCTGGCTATTAGTCCCTTGTTTGTCAGTCCCAACAATTAAAACAAACATGCATGTCAATAAAAAACAGCAACAACAACAAAAAAAAGACAACTGTGAATGTAATAATGGCATGCCCGCACACACGCGCGCGCACACAAACAAACAAGCGCTGTGCCAGTGACCTCCCTGTACCTGCACCACGGTGGGGTTGTCCCCTGACCCTATTAGATAGCGCGGGTTGCTCCACACAAGCTCGTTGAAAGTGCTCTGGTCTCCCTTCTCCACAGCCTTCCGTAGCTTCGCCGTCAGATCCTGTGTGCGTGGGCTCTTGAAGCTGTTCGCCCGCTCCCTGTTCACGGTCTCTGTCTCCATGGCTGACATGCCGTCTGTGGCGCGGGAGAGAGAGGTGACAGAGATCTCCAGAATTCTCCTCGCCCAAAACACTCACCCCTTGCCTGTACGTCTAGCCGATCATTCTTTATTGTACAGTATTCAGAGTATGTGCTACTAGAACAATTTATTTTATAATTTCTAAACATTCGAAATGAGTCAGTATTATGCAACTGTACTGCCGCTTATTAATCATGCTTATTTAAATATTGATCAAACACCTGTTACCTTTTAAATAGTACTTCTGCTAGACAAATTAGTGCAACATGTACTGGGTATGGCCAAAGTCTACAAATACACCACTATCAGACAGGACATCTAGGTTACAGTTTTAAGTTACACTGGACACACATTCAAGAGATAAGAATGTGCTATCTAAATGCATACTATAAGAATCAGTTACACTTTCTGTTCACTCAGGCTACATTCACACTGCAGGGCCTAATGCTCAATTTGGATTTTTGCTGAAATCCGATTTCTTTTGCTTGGTCGTTCACATTACATTTTAAATGCGACTGCTATCAGTCTCAAGTGTGAACCATCTTCTGTCCCGAAGTGACCCGCATGCGCGGAAGAAGACGTGACCTTACACACAGCGCACTTTTTACAGAAATACGGATGCAAATCATCCTGTGCTTGTGTCGCTGTTGTGCAATCGAAGCCCACAACATTATGATTAGAAGAAGAAAAAAAAAATGCAATTTTTAACTCTGGTGTTTTGTGGAGCAGTGACTGCTACCTCTGCACAGAGGAATGTGTGGATGAGGAGTCGGAGCCAGGAGTGGTGGGACTGTGATGTGAGGGGCTTCACTGACAGAGAATTCATCCATAATTTCAGGATGTCAAGGAAGACATCTGAATACGTCTGTCAGCGCCTCTCCTCACTTTCACGGCAAGACAGTTGTCTCCGGCGAACCATATCTCTAAGCAAGCACGTGACATCAAAGTCGGATGAAATGTGACATAGCCATTCAGACTGAAGTCGCATTGCAAGACATCCGATACGTATCCGATTTAGGACCACATATGAAAGTGGCCTGGGTCGGATTTAAAAAAAAATTGGTTTTGTACTGTTCTGACTGCCATAAAAAAATCATATATGGGTCACATATGGGCAAAAAAATCCGATTTGGGCCACTTCGACTTGCAGCGTGAACGTAGCCTTAGACAAACTCACCTCTATAAAACACAAGACTGGGTTTCCCTGGAGACAGACAGGGGGCAGGCTTGCTAGGGGAGGGACAATAGTCACAGATCCCCTTGGCAAACTTTTCTGCGTCCTCTCGGGTAGAAAACGGTTTGAATCGAGCGCCTTTCATCATCTTTACAGCTTGCAGGGCCTCCTTTTTGTCCGTGTACACATGAACCCTCTCTGTAAGGCAACATATTAAAAAAAAAAAAAAAAAAAAAGGTTATCGTAGTTCAGATCCACAATAGCACCGTCTACCAATTACACATTTACAAAGGTAGTATCTGTTTATAACATATACGCAGTACATCATATTACACACTGCTACATGCTGTTGAAAGTAAAAGTAATAAAGTCTACCCTTATTGCTGTCTGTCAAAATTTCAAATACAGTAGCTGTTCTATTATACTCTTACAAACAAAAAAGTCTACAACTACCTGCATTTTTTAACCATTCACACAACTGCAAATTTTGCTGTCTATTTCAACTCAAAATACTACAATTCAGATCCATGTCCTTATCCATACACTACTTGCTACCCCAACAGCAGCTGTAAATATATCTTTCCAGATTAACCAAAGTGTATTTCATATATTATTAAAAAACCACAATACTTTAACATAGAAGAAGCAGCACATATTAGTAGCAGCAATACCATCTACACTCTACTTTTCTTGTAATTGTAGAGCTATATTTTATGTTAATGATTCAGGAACAGCAGTGTATGTAGGAATACCGCATAAAAATTTAATTTAACTCAGACCAGTCAAGATTCTTATGTGGCCCTGTAATACGTTGCACAGACGCAGGCAATCCAAAAAGTCAGACAATGCTCACCACTTCTGGACAACACGTCCTCCCATAAGGGACACACGCCATAATATACTGGAGGGGACACCTCTTGGTTTTTGGAGGACGTCTGTCCTTCCACTTGGGATGCATCTTCTGCAGGCTGGTTGCTGCATGGGCTGGTATGTTTCTCCAATAGGGCTTCCTCCTCAGGCGGGTTGAGTCCAAGGTTGTAACCAAAGTCTGTCTCTTTGTTGCCCACCTGCGAGTCCAGAGGCAGAGCTGACGAGCAGTCCTGGGGTGGGACACTAGGCGTGTCCTTTTCCTGTTTCACACACGCCGAGCCACTTTCCCCAACGCCAGCCTCTCCAGATGCTCCGCCACCAGCGTCCGTCTCCGCAGTGCTGCCGTTTTTCCCCAAGATGGCACGGGCCAGGCGCCGTTCAAAGGTGGCTCTGGTTGTAGCAGTGATAGGCCCACACATGAGCTCTGCCCCTATGATCTCTTCTCGCAGCTCATCTGCACTCAACTCTCTCAGTCTGCTCAGGATCGTCTCCATGCTTTAGCTACCTGTGAAAAGGCAGTCCGCCCAGGTGAGTTATGTATGTTGCCACTCCATAAAGGCTCAGAACACAAGAAATTCACACGTTCACCAGCGAGTTGTAACAATGCACTCACTATATAGATTTATGCAGATATTGAAATAAAGGCACAAAAAAAAAAAAAACATCAACATTTACTCTACTGAACAAATTACACGAAAATGCATTAATTACAGTGCTTTGGGTGTATATCATATTTTGGATTGGTTTACGTTACATTTCAAAATATTCTTGCATACTAGGAATACCAAAGAAATTATTAGGCATGTATTATAGTTAATTTCTTTCTGAAGAAATAAATTATTACCATCAAACATTTTTGGACAAATATTTTTTTCTCGGAAAACAATGAATTAACACACTATTCACCTTACAGTTCTAACTGAAGCTGTGGCTCACAAGCCTTTTTTAAATGTTCAGGAATCAGCCACCAGTAAAGTATAAAAAAAACATTTAAAATGATTACAACAGGATCTAAAAATGTACATTTCCAAGCGTGTGTGTTAAAGTAATCTTTAACATCAGGCACCTATATTCTTAAGTAGACCACAATGAGTTGCAAAACTTGGATAGCTTGCCTCACTGACAGATTAATCTTTTGATCATGTTCAATCTTATAAACACTGGATTCTTCAATATTTGGTAGGTTGGTGTTATCTGTAAAAGGCAAATTTGATAAAGAAACACTGACAAAGTCACACATTACCAAAATGTTCTGAAATTAAATTGTTTTGAAAAGAAAATGTCATAAAATATCCAGAGATCATTTAAAAGCTGAATTATACATTTATGACTGTGTATCGTAATAAAAATATATAAACACGTGACGTATAATCTCCAATACACCGAAAATATACCAATTTATATAATATTAGCAAGCTATGGCAAACAAGCACTGAATAAAAGGCATAACTAAATATGTTATGACAAAAAATAAATGTATATACATCCAAAATTTCATATCCAACATTTTTAAAGCGCTAGTATTTCTAACGGTCAAACCGTATTTTTGGCATCTCCATCACAATAGTGATGAGGCTGTTAGACTAGCCACGCACTTGACAGCCCCGAATGACCAAACTCATAAACTCAAACTTACCATCCATTATTCAACGACTGAAAAAAAACATCGAAAAATATTAATTCCTTATTTTTATCGCAGATAGGCTGCCGACACAGACACAAAGCTCAGGACAGTCTGGAAGCGTCTCATTGTTTACATGGCACTGCGCGCATGCGCACACCGAGACACCACTCGGCAGCAATGTCGACCCAACACCACCACGAGGAAGTGTAGTACACAACTCAGAGTGAAGAGATTCACACAACTGACATCGAAGCATGTCTGTAAATGGATATGCAGCCTTGTTTCACAAGCATTTACTTATAGTTGTAACGTCATAATGCGTTCAAATGTTGCTAGCACTGAACATTGCTGCACGATCCCGAAGAACGCTTGCAAGGGAATTTTGTTACATATAACGACATAAGCGTTTCCTGACAAGTTCCTGAGAAGTATAAAGTTAAAAATTTTATGTCGCTTATTATCAAATATGCAGCTAATAGATGCCAAACCTTGCTGCTGATCTGCATGACCACAACGCTGCCCGATATAGATTTGTTTTTCTTTAATAGGAACTGTAAACGTTAAAAACTCCAATAATCATGCTTGTTTTTCCTACATCGTTTAACGTTTAATAACACCTGCGAAATATACACACTATTACAATGCCATTAGTGTCATTCCTTTGATTTGACATATAGAGATTAAAGTGCAGCATTAATTGTACAATCTGAAGCTACCGACATAATCCAAAAACGTCCTTTGTTGTTAGAATTCGTGGAGGTTATTTAGCTACCCATTTTGCAACCATCTCGCGATGAATCAACAACTTCGTAAGACAGATAGCAAGAATGTGTTAAATAACACCTACAGATGTGTTTTTTCTCGCGTTTGAATTTAACCACGACAGACTGTAAAATATTCTAACGATAAAAAGCATATTTATTTAGATGCCAACTAGCACCTTTCTATATCACATAGTGTCAGTGCCCACCTCCTTCTTTCCCCTTCTCCCCTTCTCTTGTACTCAACCGCGACGCTTTCAAAAAGCACTGCAGTAGGACCCAGAGGCTACCCTAAAAATGCCTGAGCATTGGACGATTACAAAATACTCTGTGATAGGACCTCTGGGTTTCTATCAGGATGCCTGAACAAAAGTTAGACATAGGAGTACAACATCAGGGGTGGCCAACCACGGTCTTGGAGGGCCCCCGAGGGTGCAGGGTTTACTTCAGTCAATTTCTGCTTTTAACTGAATCTTAATGTGAATTAAACATTGACTTTTTGTGTAATTACTGTCAGTCAGTCCAGTAATTCTCAAGAAGCGCTATTCATTTGAAACGAGCATTTTAAAAGCATGACAGAGACGTACTGATGTTAATTTTTTAAATAATTTTAAAAGATATGGTATACTTTACTCGATTTCTTGTTAGTAATCACTTAAGTCACTGCTAAAGGATCCTTTGTTGTTTGCATCTGTTTCTGCTATTTAATTACAATTCAAATACAATTAATAGCAAGTCTGAATTAAACACCTTGTTGAATTATCCATACATTTTCTGGTATAATTCTGCAGTTAGAAGGATATCGTAAAGTGTGGTTTATAATTGTGTTATTGATCATAAAGCACAAGTCTCACTTTTAACTTTCTTCTTTGTAACTCTCAATTTAAATCAACTAAACCCAGACAAATTATCATGGAGAACGAGGATAAGCAATGATGTAACCGATACAGATAGTTGTCAAATTAAATTGCCTGAATTGGCTGAAACATAAACCTGCATCCACAGGCTTTCCAGGACCATGGTTGGCTACCTCTGTACACCACTGCCTCAGTATTACATCAGATGGTTAATATTGTATAACTAAGTTTTATTTTTTAGAGGTTATACTCCGAATTTTCCAAGTCATTAAACGTTCCACAATGTTTATGCGACCACTACTTGCAAATGCACCTTTGTAGTTTTACGCTTTTTATGATTTTGGAAAATTTAAGGAACCAAGTCAATATTGCATATTGATTGCCGTTTATTTCACATGAAAGTAAAAGCAGTATTGGATTGAATTAGGTATAATACCTCAGATGAGCGTTTTAACAACCTAGACCAATTTATAATACTTTAATATATTGTATACAGTTCACGTATTTGTCATTTTAAATTTTGTTAAGCACAGTATGAAGTTGTGGGACATGCATTTTGAGGTAGAGCTGTAAAGGATTAGTAATCGCAAAAAATAATAAAATCAAGACAACGAATGGAGTAAGGAAACTTTATAGGGACGAGAAGTACAAATTATAAATTAGCCCACTGCGCACTCTTCCAACGTAATAAAGCTACCAAAATGTAGTAGTTTTTTTTGAACATCACAGACAAACAGCCTACCTTTTAGATGCTCAGACAAAAATGAAGCAGGTACACAGAATGCCCGATTAGCTGTATTACATGTACATTTTACAGCGAAGGATTACAAGGGACCTCCAGTCTGACACTGCAGAACACTACATGAACATTTTAACATATCACCAGTTTGTCAGATACCGGTCATACAGAAAAGCAGGACCACCGTCAAGACCCAAGGCAAAAGGTTGAACATTACTTCATTTTTACTAAACACACTCGTTGCATTGTAGTACACCATTCTGTCAATCAACCAAGTCAGTTACTGTTGCATAAGATTAACCTTTAGCATTTTTTTTAAAAAAGGCTAAGGGATACATACAGTTTTATAAGAATAGTCCATACAAGAAATAGTGCTTTGGGAAAATCACATATAGTGTTTTCAAAATCATTCTTACAATATGGACTTAAATTATTCCTGAAATCCATATTATTTTTGGAAGGAAATGTGTTTAACAGACAACCAATATACATGTCAAAAAAAAAAAAAAAAAAAAAACCCCGTTAACTATTTATAAATAATGTATAAGCAGAAAAGACCTGTATTTTAAGCTTGCCAACACCCCTTCTACTATATTTAAGGCTGCATGAAACAAGTTTAACATGTATTTTGAATATATTATTGTAACAAATTTCAAGATCTCACAAAAAAAAAAAAAAAAAGTAATTTTTAAACAGTCTTACTCTAACATACAACGTGCAACACCTGTCAGTATCACCCATTTATTTATATATTATTTTAATCAAGTAGCACTGCCGTTTCAGAGCCCTAACAGCCTGGTCATCCAGTACGACCTGCGCATTACACAGATCTTGCAAACATTTATCCATCCAAAACATAGGTATTCATTCGAAAATACATAAGCACCTGAAATGGGACACCAGGAATTTCTCATTACCTACTGTGGCATTGCCTTAATCTTACAGTGAAGTCACATGCCATGACTTCCAATGCATAAAGCCTTTGATAGATGCTGAGTATTAGCATAACAACACTGAGGCGCTATATTATTCAAGAGGACAGAGCTATATTTGAAAGTTGATGTCATCAATGCAGTGTGAGGTGTCCTGAATACGAAGCGTTGCAGTTCACAGCAAATGGGAGCGGCCTGCAAAAAAGCATGCGAGTTTATAAAGTCACTGATTTGTTGAAGGGCCATATCAAAGGTGGGCCCTTGAAACGTCTTGCGGGCGGACTTAACGGGACAAGCCTTAATGGGGCAAGCCAGCTCAAAAACAGGCACAGCGGAAACGGAAGAACAGTATAGCAATGTCTACAAAATCAAGAACTACTGGCACCCATTTCTGTCCTGTGGATGTGATGGTAGTCAGACTGCTCTGCCATCAAACAAAGAACTAGAAAGTGAACACACAAAACCCCCGTAAAAAATAGTGAAATCCATTCCATGTGTGAACGGCAAAGTTATATGCAAATTATGCACTGGTTATCCAAACAAGTAATTTGTATGCATTATAAACCTACCATTTGAGTTCCCCCCCCCCCCGAGCCCCCAATTAAAGCAGTTGTCAATTAGCCCAAATCTCTGACAAATAAATAACGTGAGGAGGGGGAAAAAAAAAAAAAAAAAAAAATAAATAATATTGATGAAAAAAGTATAATTATGGATATAAGATTGACCCTCCACAATGAATGCCCCATTTCAAAACAATTTAACCACAATAGCAACTCTCTGCCTACGGCCTATGTAAAGCGTG